>JAIZAY010000616.1:0-36366 GCA_029531755.1 Holothuria leucospilota | reverse complement strand
GCTAGACCATTAACTTATTGGACTAATACACCCAGGAGAAAATTCCAGTTGGAAATTTCCAACTGGTTCCAACTGGGATTTTTCCAATATGGAAAATGGGACAGTTCCAACTGGTCCCAACTGGTTCCAACTGGTCCTAACTGGGTCAACTGGTCCAAATAGTCCAGTTGGTCTCAACTGGCCCAACTGGTCTTAACTGGTCCCAACTGGTCCAAACAGTCCAGTTGGTGGCAACTGGTCCAACCGGTCATAACTGGTCCAGTTGGTATTAACTGGCCCAACTGGTCCATACCATTTTGAGATACATGGTCTCAACTGGCCTAACTGGTTTTCAACTGGTCTAGCTGAATGACAACTTACATTGTACAGTATTAGAACCTATTGTTTAAGGTCTATGAACTTGTCTTAACTAATTACAAAGTTCAAGCCAGTGTCAAACTATATGGACTAATATAAAATGCTGTCAAGTGCTTTTAATATTCTTTGAACATCTAATATTATCATAAAATTCAAATTAAAAAGAAACTTTTATCACTAATTAAAAGAACGCATTAACAACCTTAAAAATGTAAAAAGGAAGAGAAAATTTTGAGGTTAGAGTTAAGAAAACTATTTATTGCCACGTCTCCCTTAAGACGGACGGTATTCAAGGTCGAACAAAGAAAGGGGACAAGGGGACTTGCAAACAGGATAGGGGAAATTAAAGACAACTTACTGTTAATTCAAACCTGCACAACTCTAACTGTAAACTGAAGAAATGACTGATGAAAATCACTAGCAACTGCCATTTTACCTTTTCCCTACTAGAAAACAGTTAGGTTTTGTCCAAGGTAAGAAAAGTCAAGCATCATTCATTCATGTTAAGAGAAAGTTTTGTCCATGTTTAAAAATACATTTCACATTTTTAGCACTAAAATCAAAGTTTGTTCAGGGTAAAAATATTTTACTAATTAAGGACACATAAGTCACTTCACTTTTTCCATGTTAAAAACAAGATTTGTCCATGGTAAAAAAGGTATTTTATGAAAAATCATACTCATAGGCATCAGTTTTTTCACATTTTCCAAATTAAAAACAAGGTTTGTTCATGATAATATAGTATTCCCAAGAGGTTTATCCACTGGTGAAAAAATTATGGAGATTTCTCAGCACAAAGGCCTTTCCAGTAACTTTCTACACATTCCATAAGATACAGAATTACACGAAAGGTTGACTATAGAGAGAATTGTTTTGTCCGACTGTTGTATTCTTCTGTCCTTACATTGCCACCATGCAAAAGAAATGATCGAAATCAATCACAGTTCGCCTCTCCTCACCTCCATCCTCATACAGGTACTCTACCCAGTCTCTCAGAAACAATGTTGAACTCCAATTTGAACAGACTGTTCAATTTTATAGACTACGTTAAAAGAAATACAAAGCTAGGCAGCCAGCATTTTCTTTTGCAAGTTGGTAGTACAGTTCATAGCCATTTGTAGGGAACTTCTTGAAATTCTGTGGGTTACGTTCTATAGTTTGTCTTCTGCTTAACTTCACATCATTCATTTTCACACTGCAGCTCTTCAAAACTATATGGACTCATTCACTCCACAGCAAGCACATCAAAAGGTATACAAACTTGTTAACTCTTGTCCTGAATTTCATGGTGAATTCAATTCGTCGACACTGCGCCTGCAATGTTACCAATGATAAACGTTGCAGATCCAACCAAGCATAATCAGATAATGTTATCTGGAACAGAAGCACATCACAAATGGCCATCCTTTACATTTATACTACAGTGCAACCTATTTGCTCTCTCAGTACTACAGTATCAGGTAAGCACTTCAGAGATAACAGCACAAACAGTCAGTTAAAGACTCCATGTACAGTACAGTGTAAAGTGTCTCTGTGTCTCTCAAGACTTACAAATTTAAATGTTGGTGGTTATAACTAATTCCTCAAGCGCATAAAGCGTTTATGCTTGAATTGGCTAAATGACAGTCTGGACATAAATGTAAATTATCCACAAAACTCCACCAAATAACTCCATTCAAGGTGTGCAGAGTTGTACCATGATGTCATCCTGTAAATGAAATGAAAAATAGAATTTTAAGCATAAAGTACATCTGACTTGGTTGTACGAGCAAGTAAAATGCTCTAACCAAAACAAACATATTGATTGCATGAACTTGAAACATTCATGCTAAATCTGTATGTCACCAGCTTCTTGTCAAGTTAAAAAGTATAAGTTCCAACCTAAATGTCCTCCCACCACCCACCCATTAGCTCTTTTTGAGCAACGAATTACCCAAACTTAATCAAAGTTAAGGGTCACTTGGAAGTCTTCCCATAAATTTTCCATCAGAGAGTTTTAATCGATGCAGAAAGAATTATCAAAAAACCTAAATCATGTTGGAATTTTGGAAGTGTGCATGATTTACAAAGTAGGCTATACTGCAGTTAACTTACAGTCTGGCCTAAATGTTACTGGCGGTCCTACTATACCGCGCCCGGACATACCCGGTGTACAGGTACACGCGCGGAGGTGCCCTGCATTACGCGGTGCACTAAACCACTACCTGGTATGTACAATGTAGTAAGTTGAAGCTAAAGATCAAATATCCAATATCGGGGGCGCTGTCTCTTTTTGATAAGCAGAGCCGTCTAAACGGATGTTGGCCGTATGTCAGAGTAGTGATTTTTATGGAACACGCAGCCAGTAGTAGTGTGTTAAAAGTGTAAACATAAACCATAAACAGAAGTTAATATTTTGTGCGTTTGCGGGAATCAGTTTTATTTTTCTACATCAACACAAAAAGGTCACGAAACGCGCTGACCTCATTTACTTTTATCATGAGGCACAAAGGGGTGCCAAAAAAAGGTTGGTCAAGGGGTACTGGGAGAACTTGTGAGTACACAGGAAAAAGATGTCGATATCGGGGTAAAAGGTCGTTTTCAGAGCAAAATTCATGAAATGATTGTTTACAAATTACATATCAATTTGTTCAAAACACTTTCCTGTCAAAACACTTTTCTGTCTAATCTGAGGATTGGGTGACTGAGACGTCATGGCTATGTATAATTCATACACACGCTCATCCCGTACACTTGATTGGTCGTGTGGGCGTGACCAAATGTTTTGTTTTCCACTGCACGCACGTGTTCGCTGCACATACTGTACAACGCGCGCACGGTGTAGAAGTCCGTGGCGGGTAACGGTCGCGTTGTTTACACATCGCTCGGGGTCTTTTCATTGGTGCAAGACTTATGCATATTCATATTTGTGTCTGTTTGTACGTATTTTGGCCTGGTCCCTATGGGGGAGTGTTGAAAATATGAAAACAAAGGTTACCATTGGAAAGTTTACATGATAACCAATCCAGCAATGCATGAACATCGGCGATCCAAGCTTGTTTGTACAAACAGCAGTAGGTCAAAAGTTCATAGCTATTGCTTGACATGCAAAAAGATCCCTTCGGAATCTGTTCAGTCCCTATGTAAAAGTCAGATAATATCGATATATTTTTATGTCATTCAGAAGCTGAGACATAGTAGAACATGGAACTGAATGAACATCACTGTAATTTTGCTATGCAACAGAGCACGAGCGATCGAAAGTTCGTATCCGTACTGTTTTCCACAGAGCGCATTTTCGTTGCGTGGGAGACGCTAACACAAGCTGTACTGGTTTAAGTAACAAACAAATTGATATGAGGGACATTTTAAGGACAACGCAAGGTATCGCACCTCTGTTGTTTTTTTTTTCATACCTCCCTGGAATGAAAAAGAGACCATGGGTCATATTGATGACAGTTAACACCCCTCCTCCACCTCCCACCAGTGCTGTAGTCGAGTCCCCACCTTTCGAGTCCGAGTCCTCACCTGCCCAGTCCGAGTTACTGGCATTTCATCCCAAGACCGAGTCCGAGTTCACCCCATGGAAAAGTGTACACTAAGATCAGAAATTTACTAATGATCAATGTTTACACTGCCTTTTATACAATGTTGTTGTATTATGATATAGACCGTGGGTCCAAATGGCAGTGTATGGTTGTTCTTCTTTTATTCGTCATGTGTTGTTGCATGCCGAACATGGTAATGCTGTTTCTTTCTTACCTTGTACTGGAGGAAAGGCAGGAATTGACAAATAGGTCTGTTGGGAAAATCAGTGTAGGCGGAAAAGCTGTGGCTGGAGGTAGGGTGGTTGTCATTTTTACTTTTAAAATTTTCTATTAAACATTCTTGCAACCTGTCATTTTTTGCGTTCATTGCTCTGCTCATTAAATTTGAATCTGAATATATCGTCGCCTTTCTTGTAAATGTTCCGGACCCAACGGGCCCTGCACACGCAGATGTACCTTTGGTACACTGTTAAAATTATGTTTACCTTAAATTTTATGTATTTTCCTTTTAACAGAAATTTTCACGGAAATCTTAACAGACAATTTGTATTACGAAAATAAAAACAATGTTGTTTAAAATGTATCTTCTGTTTATTTGAGAAATTTTTTGTTTCTGGTTTTTTAACCAAAGTTTACTGCTCTGTTAAAATATCTGTAAATTTACAAACCTTTTTACAGTATTTTTCTGATTACACACAAATATATTTTCATTTAAAAACATTCATTTGTTTTTCAACTAGCCTAAATATAGGTTCGGTTTTTCAAAAACAAAAAAAGAAAAAAGAAAAAGAAAACAAAAAACTGAAAATTTTCAATCTTTAGAACAGATCGTTCTGCAAAGTTTCAGTTTTTAACAGGATTTTCGGCAAGTTCATGTCCTTACTTGAAAGTTACTAATGTGAACCTACACTTATTATGAAAACATCTGTTCTTAGTTATGAATATCAGAGAACTGATGTTTGTCACACATTTAGAAAAAGAAAGAGAAAAAGGAACTCTAAAGTGTTTATTTCAAAACACTGATAAGGTATGTCAAATCATCACCACAGGTGCTTATGCACTTGATTGGAGTTAACTAAAAACGTCTCTCAAAGTTACTGTGAAAAGCTTTGTAAATTTACAGCTTCATGCGGTAAAGCACATTATACTTAAATGGACGGAGCTTATTTTGTATTTTTCTTAAGAAATGGTTGCTTCTGCTTCGCATAATGCCTTTATGGGTTTTTTTCAGGAAGTAATAAACTTATTTATTTTCCTTGTTTGAAACCAATATATTTGTATCCTTTGTAGTATTTATTTTGTAAAGAATTATTACACTGTGCAAGAATTGTTTACTTTCCAATTACAAAGTTCCTGAAGATCAGGAGTGTAAATCAATATGACAAAATAGCACCTTTAGTGTGTTTTGATCACGAACGATCATGTTCTATATACTTACCTGGCGCAGGAGTATCCATGATCGCGGAGGCCAGCCGTGGTCGCGGAGGCTGTCTGGCGCTGGGGGGGGGGGGTATCACTACCACCCGACCCGAGCGTGTAAGCAGTTGTTTGTATATTGTGTAATGTTTGTGTAGTGTTTGTAAATTCTGTAAATAGTACATGTCCTCGTGTTTAAAGACAGTTCCGGAATTTGTTTGGGACTTTGTTCCCTTCGTGTCCGTTTCCAAGCACGTAAAAAACGATCATGTTCTTTTCAGCCAGTCTTGAACGGGTCCACTGTCGGGTTGGTCAGTAGTCAAAGTTGTCCCTTGGGGACGTCGCTCCTTCAGGGAGCAGAACTCCTTGGGGGAGTACTGTTTGTAGTGTTTGTAAAAACCGCACTGTTTATGCTGTTTCATGATTACAGCCTGTCCGTAAGAAAAACATGATTTGTTTGAAAAAAAAAAATCTGCCATAAATATTATGTAAATTTACAGAAATATTTTTAACAGTGTCAGGGGCATAGCCAGGTTTTTGGTGGGGGGGGGGGGGGGCAAAGTCGACTCATCGTCCCCATTTTTGACCACAGTCCTGGGGAAGGGGTATAAGTACGTGTTCCCCTCCCCTTCTGAAATTTTTTTGCTTTCTCGAAGGGCTTCGATGCAAAATAGTTCTTCTTTTTATACTAGATCCCAGTGTTCTCCACAGGGGTTTTTAGAGTGGTTCAGGGGTGGCGCCAGAATTTACCCGAAGGGGGCAGATTTCCCAACGGGGAGGCCAGCGACCAGAAACCCCGATGCTGTCGAGGGGTTGGTGAGGGGGGATTTGAAGAAAACCTGTGTGCTATACCATGCCATTGGATATTTGCATAAAAATTTGTATATACTAGAGGAACATAGATTTACCGTTTTTATCCGTAATCTAAACTGTGAAATTGCAAAGCGCGCCAAGCGCGCGAAAATTTTTGGGTAAGCCCTACAGAGAATCTGTACTTGTTTAAAACTTATACAGGTCAATTGTTCGGGCAGGTTGGCCCTATCAGACATAACTTACATTTTACTTCCCTCCTCGGGTCACTAGCCGTACCTCACGGCAGAAAGACGAGAACAGTCATTAACTAGTTTTACGGAAATGAGATGGCATTGTACTATATTTAGCTATAGGTAACGGAACCGAAGAAGAGTGGGCAAAGCGTACCAAACATTGTGGGTCTTATCTCAGAAATGATCCTTTTGAAAGCCAAAATAAGTAAACCAACCATGGGTGGCGACAGAATTTTCCCGAACGGGGACCAGGCCATGCCAGCGACCCCAAGTTCCGACAACCCACTATGTCGAGGGGTGCAAGGTGAGAAAGGGATTTGAAGGAGCCTAACTATCCCATGCCATTGCAGGGCATATTTTGCATAGTATCTCTTAACACTTCAAGAGCCAAGTTGCGCACTTATCTTGTTCTTTTGAATCTGAATCGTGAAACTGCAAAGCGCGCGAAGCGCGCGAAAATTTTTGGTAGGCTTCCACAAAAATCATATGTGATCATTAAGAACAAAAAGAAAGAAAGAAAACTGTAGGGGTTGAAGATCGTATCGGGGATAACATACATTGTATCGAAACAACCTGGACTCGTTCACCAACTGACCGTGCAGCATGACACACTTTAGAGAACAGCAACTAGGCATTGCGATATGGGATGAAATTTACGACCTCTGCATAAGCTGTGTACTCTGTCTACATGTTACTTGGTAAGGTGGACGGGACTTGTGCTATCTAATTATGTGGAATGGAAATATTGAAGAAAATGGATTGACCCCACAGCGCGTGGAGCGCGCCGAGAATTTTGGGTTCTTATTAGTGAAGTTGTCCTCTTGAGAGCAAAAAACAGGTAAACCATCGGGGCGACTGTCGCCTTCGGGGACTGCATGCTTTATCGTAACGACTAAGACTCCCGACAAAACTGGGGGGCATGGCCTACCTGCTCCCTCTCCCCACCTGGCGCCACCCCTGGAAGGGCGGCCCGTCCTCCGAGTGAACAGGGAGGTGTAGCCCTGGTGCTAATAACACCTCCCTGGAGTGAAAATGACACTGAAAACCAATACGTTTTCGGGATTTAATTATTTTGTTTCAAAATCAGGATTAGGGTTCGAAAAAAGGGCTAGGGTTCAGTCCCCAAGGCATGATCAGTTGAAAGAAGGAGAAAAAATCCGCAACACTGTTTCCAGATGAGATGACATCATTAATATCCAAGGTTTTGATTGACTTTTCAAGGGCCTATTGCCGATGTGTCCTGCATAAAATATGCCATCCGTTCTGCTGCGGATTCCACTGTCATTACTCATCCCCAAGACCTAGATCCCTACCCCCTCACACTCGGCCAACTTCCCATCCCTCCCTCTTGCCGTTTTTTTTTATTCATTTTTTTTTTTGCTTTCCTTCATTTTTTCAACATCGCCCATTGTGTCCCCAAAATTTCTGTGGGGGGCACTCTGCCCCCCCCTCTGGCTACGCCACTGAACAGTGTACTCTTTACGTGAGGGCACGTTCGAACAAGTCTCATTTCTGCAACCGTTTTCGCTCCTACAGGTGACTAGTGCCGAACGCTTTTTAAGAGGGCGCATTTGGGACACAAATTTGCCAACAAAACAATATGATTGTGTCGACAACCTGACAACACATCAGTCTTGGAAGCAAAAGTCCCGATGAGGATTTTCCTAGAAAAGATCCCATGCGTTGTTACGGAATGTGGTTTGGTTTCATAGCCCTAATGAGTGGGTCTACAAAAATTGACAAGTAAAGGGAAATCAAGAGTGAATTTGAATATAATGGATAACTTTTGCAATGTAAAATGAGGTAAGCAATTCATAATACTAAAAGGCCTTTTCGGTGCACTTCGCCGCATTAATCACTTCACCGCTATTGTTGGCTGTAGTTACTCCGTTTTACAGAATGGTTTGAGCAGATTTTTTTCAAAGCTTCATGTATCCCTCGCCTTCCATCATCCACCCTTACAGGTGCTGATATAGGGCAGTAGCCGGGGGTACGGGCTCCTCTAAGCAGAAGCAAAATGAATGAAAAATTGAAAAATAAAGCAAAAACGGTAATGAAGGAAAGGAGACAAGAGAAAGTAAGAAAGAATTTTAATGAATTGAAGAAAACAATGCTTCGGTAGGCCAGCTATCTTAATAGGTGATTTTTTTCGGCGTGCTTGTCCCATTATTGCTTCTTGTAGGAAAACTTGAAGGCTAAGTTACAAGCCCCGGTGTATTTCAAGCTATTATCCGGGCACCCCCCCCCCCCCGCATCTTCACCCTACCCATCCACGGCGTCATCAAAATGACCGTCATTCCGTCCGAGTTATAGATTGTTTAAAAAGATGGATTGTGATCATCGTTTTTGTTAAGTGTGCGTACTGATAAGGCCATTTGAATATTAAATTCCACAATTTTGTTACTACTACTCGAGGGCTTGCGGGGCACCGCCGGCCCCACTGGGTGGTGACCTGGACAGAAGGGGGAAGGGGGGAGGAGATTTCACCTCCACAATTAATTTGAAAACCATGAATCGGGACGACAATTTTGATTGTGCCCCCCCCCCCCCTCCGGGCAGAAGGGTCTAGCTATTCGCCTGGACCCACTTGAACAACTCTGGTTGTACGAGCATGTACATGGATACATTTTCGGATTCTATTCGGATAGAATCACTTCTTACTGATCTGTGGTTGACATCACGTCAATTTCAGCTCTGTTTCTACCATGCTAAAGTTAGCTAATGAATGCAAGGATTAAAAGAGTAGTATGCGCTAACTCTTGACGTTTTAATTGATGCTATTATTTCCTCATCCCTCCGGTAATCCGGTAACATCATCACAGCAAACGATTGCAATATTCTAATCCCGGCATTCAAACAGACCCTATTCACTGTACAAACCATGAGGCAGCCACTAACAGGTTTAAGTCCGCCATCGATCTTACGTGTGCGCAATACAACACGGATTAACCAAAATCCTTTTCAATGACGCAGTGGTCCGTCAATAAAGGTGAGAGACGAGGAGATACCTTAGTCAGAACCGTTGTTTGTTTGAAGACACTATCCCCTTTTATCACATCACGAACTAAAAAACCAATAGACCTATTAATGAGAATAAAATACCGAACTGCTATGTAATACTCCCGAGTGGTTGAAATACAACGTTAGCAGGATTTTTAGGAAAGGGTAATGATGAATCAAGTGGCAATTGAATTAATTGAGAGCTGTGCCCCAGGACAAGGGTGGGGACTTGCGTGGATATTTGGGGTCGGGTTCGGTAAACCTAGAAATATTTAGGCAAATAAACAATTCGTTTTAAGTTGTCTCTTCGAAATTTAGTGCTTAAAGCAATGACGGCGCTGAAAGGAGGGGGGGGGGGTAGCCTACTCTTAAAAAACTCAGTGACGTGTCCGCGTAACTGATATGCTTGGTGAGGGGGTATAGCAAGGACGAGAACTGTAGCCCCTGAGCCATAGTTTGGGTGTAAATAATAGAGGGTGGTGTAGCCTTGGTAATTTTGAGATAAAAGAGTAATGTTGCAGTAATCAAGAAACCTCAAAAGAAGCCAAAGAGTTATATAAAAAAAAAATGTGACCTTTCATAATAGCAAGCTATGGCACGTTGTAGACGCGTTCCGGACACAAAGATAATTTCGGGGTCTCGTCAGTAGTTATAAATGAAATTAAGTTGGCAGTATTGGCCGATATGTCACAAATTGTTGAGTTATTCCAGGGAGTTGCAACTCCCTGTTTCAACTAAGGAGAAACCGAGGTTATCCAAGCAGGGAGTTGTTCGAAGTCATAACTGATATCTGTTTCCGAAACAAAGTTTGCACGAATAAGTGGGTCGCTCATTGGTTGGCCGTTTGTAAGCGATAAGCGAGGCTTCGGAACTTACTTTTGAGTGTCGGGTGTTCTGTGTTCGGTAGTAAAAATCATGAAAATTATGCACCGGAAAGCCATTCTTAGTCTTAAGTCCTTAGTTTTGATTTTTGGGAGATTAAAGAAACTTGAAAACTAACTAAGAGTGGTGTGGATTCCTTTAGTTTTGGAGACAGGTGCGATGCGGGTTCCGCAAATTAATCTCGGAAACTATATTATGGCCCCATAACACCATAACACCATGGCCCCATAAATGCTTGAACACGTAAAGGTACCAGGGTGAGGGCACAGGAAGTTCAAGTGATTGTATTCCCGCCGAATTGCCAATCCCCTGCCGTTATAATTAGGTGTTTAAATAGCTAAGTGATACTATAAGATAATATTCTGCAATGATGCAGTCCAGACGTGGGTATCCTGTACACCGTCCGGCCACTTAAATTGATATGTCCAGTTGATATGTACGTACATTTCCATTTTGATATGCACTAGAATTCATGATGTGATCCTCTTGTCGACAATTTTGGGTCATTTTCCCGCCTAACCGACCCCCCCCCCCCCCCATCTCATGCATGGAACTGACATTGCCGCGGCCCTTGTGACTCGGGTTGTCTGGGGATCAGCATTTGAGTCAAATGTCCGACATTTTTAACACATTTTGGTGACCCTGCCGGCACTACAGTAGCCTGCATCTGTACATCGCCTACACTTTTTTCTTGCTAATGAACAAAACACTTCTTTCTTGCTAAAAATGAACAAATGGACAAAAACATGTCATGTCACAGCAGCGTATCTAAAACCTGTAATCCATATATTAGGCTACTACTTTTATTTTGTGAAATCCTTAACCATTTATTGTCCGATTGAACACCTGAAAATGGACTGCAATTGTTAGTACGCCCTCTAGAGTAAACAATTCCTTTTTCGTGAACGTAATATATACCTAATTAGTTCTGATAACTTGACAAATACAGTGAATTGCCCTTAATTTGGACAGTTTTTTCTTCATATAATGTTACGATTGTTATTTCGATTCGAATATTTGCGTTCACCTAGCCGGCCTGGTATTTACTGCGCCTCCACGGATTTAGCCTCGCGCATACGGAAGGGGGGGGGGGGTATAACACAGAGGAGGAAACAGCCAGTGTTCACAGGGGGAGGTGAAAGAAACTAACGCCGGAAAGACTCGGCAGAGGCTATGAATTGCCTAGTCTTTTTTTTTCATATTGACATGCAAATGATCTTTGGGTCAGTTGCTCGTCACTTGACACTTTAAAATAATTAACAGTGCCATAAACAGATGAAATTCATTTTGGGCACCTGAATTTCCATAAGCAAGAAAGTCACATCTGACAGTCTTATTGTCAAACTTTTCCTAGTGGAGCGCCCACACATTCCGTCTTTGACATTTTGAATAGTACGTGCGTGAGTTATATAGTTATACTCACGGTCGTAGGCAGCGGGGGCAGGGTCAGTGCCCCCCCCCCCCATTGTCCAAAGCAAATTTTTATCACATTGATCTGTGTAAATTTTCAAGATTCTAAAATGAAGAAGTTTTAGATGTAATTTGAAAGGCACGAAAAGTTCCATTTCTAGCAATATGGGGAAAGGCACCCTTACTCGAAATCCAGATATGGGCCAGATATGAAATTCCATATATGGGCCAGATATGGATTTCATATCTGGCCCATATCTGCTGCAGATATGGGACTTATATCTGGGCCAGATAAAAAATTGGGCAGATATAACCCAGATCTACGCCAGAACCAGATCTAAGCCATATATGGCCAGATAAAGTTTTTTTCTGGATCAAGTCTTTATATGAAACAGATAAAATTTTATCTGGACCAGATATGGTCCTTATATTAGCAGAATATATTTCCATATATGGCCCATATCTGCACCACATATGGAATTTATATCAGATCAGATAAAAAGTTAGGCAGATATAACACAGATCTAAACCAGAATCACATCTAAACCATATATGGTCAGATAAAGTTCTATCTGGACCAAGCCTTTATATGGCACAGATAAAATTGTATCCGGACCATATCTGCTCTAGTTATGAATCATAGTTAGGAACTTAGGACTTATAGTCCACATTCCTCATGGAGACTTTGAACACCAGCAAACAATGCTTAAGTGCTCCATGAATTAGTTTAATGTAAGTATTAGGTTGAATTGACTTAAGTACATAAATTCAACTTATTTCATAGCAGTGAATAGAAAAATGCCTTGAAATTTCCTATTTCATGTAATCACAGTGATATGGGCTTCTTATTTTAAACTTTATTACGTATTTGACTCTAAATTTTGTTTACTGCGTAGTGCATATTTTACTTTCAACTTCCTAAATCATGAAAAAAAATGTAGGTTTAGATACAAGCTCCTCCCAAATATGCAAATCATTTGCCTAAGTTCACCTAGTACACTGCGGTATTAACAAAAGTGTAGCCACTAAATAACTGCAATGTCTGGGAAGGTGATGTTGTATCCAAAACATGTCTTAGTTTGTAACAAGCATAATCCAAGAATCAAACCAAATAAATAATAAAACAAAATAACAAAACGCCCATTTGCATATCTAGCATAGCAAGTTATATCTGGCTTGATATGGCCATATAAAACTTTATTGCATATCTGGAATTGCCTTGTATCAAGTTATATCTGGCTTGATATGGTCATATAAAACTGTATTAACATATCTGGACAGACATTTCATCAAGTTATATCTGGCTTGATATGGCCATATAAAACTTTGTTTACATATCTGAAATTGCATTGTATCAAGTTATATCTGGCTTGATATGGCCATATAAAACTGTATTTACATATCTGGACTGGCATTTCATCAAGTTACATCTGGCTTGATATGGCCATATAAAACTGTATTTGCATATCTGGAATTACATTGTATCAATGAGGGTATTTTTATGACCTATTTCTTATGACCTATTTCAATATAAATTTCTGAAAGTGTTATTATTCGGAGCGCTTTGTGCGCTTCCATTCTGAGTACTACTTTCTCAGTTACTTTATGTAGGATTAAGCCTCGGAAAGCTCAGCTTCCCCTCCTTCCTCAAGCCCTCTGAATCTTCCGTCGATCCCAGCTAGCTGTTTCAACATTTTCCTGGGATTTCAGAGATTTCTTGCCTTTGCTCTTCACTCTCACATAGTGAGCCATTAACCCTATTGCAACTTTTTGTTCAAAATCGTGGATCCACACCCTGCAGTTACATGAATATCAGTTGAATGAATTTTCGCTCTACTTCTAGTATGGGAAAGGAAACGATTGAGAAATAGACATGTAACGTTTTCGTCAATATATTTTGGGAAAGAATGGGGAAATCTTTTCAACCAAGTAGAAAATTACAACGATAAGGTTGAGAAGCACTACCAACTGGTGTAGTGTCGTCGATGCATTAGGTATCTGATTGCTAAAAAGTTCTCAGAATACTACCATCAGTTCCCTCGCAGACTGCATTGCGATCCTGTGTTCCTCTCTCTCCATCTTTAAAAAATATCTCTTTCTTTTTACTTCCCTCCTTCCTTAATCTTTTTCTCACTCTTTCTTCCTCTCCCTCCCTCCCTTCTCTCGTTTCTCCTGTTTCTTTTTTCTCATCATGTGGCCCAAGGCAGCCATGAGCCGAGCAGCCCATGCGGCGATCGCCACCTCGCCACAACGGCCAGTCCGCCTATGAAGGGCCTTGATGAGTACCGGTATAGCCTATCTACATTCTTTTCGGATAATAATGAAAAACATGCATTTACCAATGAGTGTGTGTCATATTTGTTCATTCATGACCGGGGTAGCATCATTTTGCAATTACAGCCTCACTCTCTGAAATTCATGAAGTGTTTAAATATAGGTCTATCATGAACTTTACGTACAGATTTATAGAAATTCTCTCTATCTGAATCTGAAGGGGTAACCTACCCTTTCATCGCCTTTCCTCCGAGTCCGGGGACTAAATGACGGCCGACGAGGCGGTTTCATGAAGAAATTGAGATCTGAAACAAAAACTGAGTTTGGAAAAACCAATGCGCCAGCAATAGTCAAAAGTTTTTCGAAACATATTTCTGTGTGGGCAGTTAGTTAATTTCCCATCACGCGCACTTTTAATCAATTATCTCACTCCAAGCGTAACAGAAAAATCAGATTTTCGGGTTAATGAAATGAACATCCCGACCACCAAAATTATTAAGAAAAAAAAAACGCACATGAAGCACAACGTTGTCTTATAGTGACGCTTCGGTCATAACCGTGCCATGATAAGGTCCCTTTTTCCCGCCCTATACACATTCTTTCCAAGGTGAATGCTGAATCAGGAATGAGTCTGTTATGGGCTATGAATGATCTGAAATTTAATTTTTTACATAACGTCTGCACAATTGGTCTAGATTTACATTTAATCTCTTTTAATGTAACCATAAGAAACCTTTAATTTTTACACAAAAATTATAAAATTTGACAGTGTTTAAGTGTTCCTTCAGCGGGGAGATTCCCGGCCCCGACTACAGATGCGCTATGTACGTGGTTGTCTAATGAATTTTCAAAGGGCGCGGTTGTAATGTCACCCTCCCAAAGGCAATAGCCCTTCCTTTGGCCCAGCCAAGAAATAAAAAAAAACTACACGGCGAGCATTCTAAACACATAATCAATTCAACACTTTTCCAAAGACAGTAGGTCAACCAGTTTGCAACTTAGTTAACTTTAAGGTTTCGGCTAGACCGCTCCCTTAGGGTTAGCCTACTTCCTGACATTGTTACAAACTTAAGAAAACATTTACCCGCGGGTGCAAAGTATCCTAGGTACGTAATTTTTGGCTCCACTGTGATGGTACGATTCACTGCACTTTAGGGGTTTTGCCCAGGCTGCGTTTCTGTTTTCTTAGTGTATATTTTCCAGGGGGTTGAACTCGGACCATATAACGCGGACTCGAACTTGCTTATTGTATGACTTTGGTTCGGCAGGTGAGGACTCGGAATCTCGGGGCCCAGAATCTTTACCAGAAATAGCCAATATCACATTTCATCATTTTGAGAACCAGATTCTACTTCTGTCCTAACATATTACTCGCTGGTTAAGATATAAAGATACTATCCTTCAGGCTCTTTTCGACTGCCCTGCATTCGGAACTGAAAACTTTTGTAGATCACATTAATACGTACCCTACACGCCATTTTAAAATTCACATGCGCATCATCACATTCAGAAGTAAACTGTCTGAATATTAATCTTTTTATAATCGTTCGGACAAACATTTTTTTATGATGCACTCGAACCTTCTCGAACCCAAAGGCGAAACATTTCGGTATTTATCACGAAACTCCGGCCACCCCGAAAGCTGCCACTGAAGGGATTAACTAAAGGGGACACCCTCCGATCCATCTGTGTAATAATCACTTGACTCAACAAAAAAGTCAATTCATTTAACAGGTAAGGAGAATCTAAGTTCGGCTCAATTACCCAGACAAATATGTATCTAACATAATTTCCGTGAACATCGAGGAACGCATTTTACACCTGTCATCAAAACTAAGGTATATCCACACCAAAGTTAGTTTTCAGGTTTCTTTACTCACTCCACATCTAAACAAAATTGCCTTCCGAAAAATCATTGGCATTTTACTACTGAACATCAGACACACAAAATGGTTTCCGAAACCGTGCCCGCCGTTATCGCCTACAACTTGGGCAACCAACCTAAGCGACTCACTTATTCATGAAAACTTTATTTCGGAAACAAATATCAATTTTGATGATCTTGATGACCTCTATTTCTCCGGAGTAGGCTACTTAGCTGAAATTATGAGAGAATTATTATCCGAATAACTTGGCTGACATGTTTTGTGACATTTTGGCAATTAGTACTGCCATTTTCATTTATTGATACTGATGAGTCCCCGAAATTATCTTTGTGGTCGAAATGCGTCTAGCATGCATAGCACACTACCATAACTTGCTATTATGAAAGGTTACAATTTCATATCAAACCCTATAAAAAGTTGTTTTGGGATTTATCCTTGATTTTTACATGTATGTCATTACCGTACTCTTTTATCTCAAAATTATCGAGGTTAACACCGCCTTCTAATTTACACCCAAAAGTACGACTCAGGGGCTAAAGTTCCCATCCTTAGGCCTTTCTACGTAAGTTGAGAGGTACAAATAGGATGCAAGGAACTTCATCGTCAACACCCGTACCTGACTCTAGTCTTGGCTGCATGCATAGCCTAATTTGCCTGGTAGTAGGCTACTGTCAACTATTTCAATTGGGTTCGAGATGTCTCGGGACCGACCTGTCTCAGGGGCCGAGATGTCTCGGGGCCGACTTGTCTCAGGGGCCAAGATGTCCGGGCCGAGTTATCCGTAAACCACGTTAGGCCTACACAGTTAAATTTCATTTCTAACACAGTAACAGCCACCAGTTATTAGTTATGACGTTCATTTGACTGAGATTTAAAAAAATATGGGCCAAAAGGTGAGGTGTTTCCCTAGTAACAACTGTAAAAACTGCAAGATATGATGATTTCTTCACCTTCCCTTTGTCCGTAAAACACTTTAAAGTATTAATTCATTAGTAAAATAGTAGCTTAGGCTAGTAACGATACACATCTTTCTGCACTGTACTTGAATGAAGTCTTTGGTATGACCCGGCCAGGAGTCGAACCCCAGACCGGGAATGCAGTCACTCCAATTGTAATAGTGTTCCCAAGTATCCTATTTCATGAATGGCTCTTGAGAATCATCTGACAATATCTTTTTCCCGTCATTGAAAGACATTTATTTTGGTATATTAAGTGGTGATTTAAGATGGTTTAAGCTTAAAGAGGTTACTCCTGGACTCGAAATTTTTGCAAAAATCTTTTGGGAACATGACCCCAATACTCACACATAGACATTATACACAATGCTCCTGCCAATGCCACTGCCAAAGGATGCAAAGGTTTCTACCCCATCTCATTTATCAGCGTGGGAAAGATATGTACCTGGAAAATACTGTTCGTGTAAATTCTTCCCGGAAAGTCGGTTAAACAGGCTAGAATCTTCAAGACTTGACAAGTGACTAAATTTATCATCAATACCAACAGGCTTGTGGCTTCAACCCCCTTTCTCTGCCCCCGCCACTCCGAGAGAATATTTGCAATTTAAGGTAATTTTCTCTAAAAATTCTCCTCGATACAGAACTACAGCACTATAGCTTTTTAATTGACAATGAAATAAACAAAGAATTAGTGTCAACCGATTTTAATTACAGGACTACATTAGAGTGAGAAATTAGGTTGGGGTTAGGTGCCTATACGAACGACGTTCATATATATAGTGCTAGGTTCCTCAGGGCAGGGCCAAGTTTTACCCATTTTCGAAACTTGGCGACGCTTGTGGGGGCGGGATTGATCCCCCCCTAAAAGAACAATTCTCACTGTAGGACCCTTGAGTAATATAAAGAGTTGCCCAGTGAAAGCTCTTGGTGACAATAGCCGCTCCAGTGACCCTCCTCCACCCGTCAGTGATTCGATGATAGCTTTAAGAGTACAACGCACTCGCTGAATTAAGAAACTGTTGGGTCTAAAGATTGGCAGGGACTAGCGGCACCAACAAGATGTCAAACTAGTGGGGGGGGGGGGGGGTAAGTGGTGAGAGCAAGCAGTGTTTTTGGGGACGTTATTATGTGTGAACACTGCGCCTGTAATTAACTATATACCTTTGGACAGGAGCGGATTGGGCGGCATAGGCCATGACTGGGGAAAGTACCCTCACCGCCTCCGCCCCCCTGCACCGGTTGGTGAAGTCACCGAAGGACGAGTTGGTACGGTGTATATTGCTCACTCATCATAAGTTCTGTAGCTCCTAAGTCCACGTATGAGGCCACGTATACTTTAAATTGACAAGCGGTTTTATTTTAAATCTTTTTTAATGATGTAAGTAAATTCAAACCATTTATCAGTGAACCGTGATGATGATTTACGAAATGCGAACTATATGTAACTATATAGTGCTCTTAAAATTGTTAATAGGCCTATATCATTAGTAAAATTATTTCCGGCGTATCATGCCATCAAACCCGAAATCGGATTTTTGATATACTGATATAAGAAATTTGACTTTTGATAATGATATCTCGCATTCGATTCAGTTGCCAATGTCTTGCTTTCGCTTTTATAATATTATTTACGTTTTTAGGGAAGTTTACTGATACCAAACGCCCTCTCTTCGCGATCAACTGCTGGAAATCCCGTTGCTGTATGTTGGAACATCATTACGTGTGCCTGAAGTAGGGGAATCCCACTGCGAGTAACTTACGCGCGCTAGCTCGGTCTTGCAACAATAGCATATATGGTCATGTGAAATGTGTACACAATGTGGATATTATATGGCGTAAAGTGTGCATTTGGTGAAATGTACTGGGTGTAGCTGATCACGTGCGATTTCTCCAACTGTTCACCTCAAAGCCAAGGCAAAGGAAAATGGTAAAATTATAAGGCCAACAGTTAAGTCTGAGTAGGCTTATTAAATTGGAGTCCATCGGCGTATGTCGAAATATTTCGTGGGGGCATTCACTGCCACCGCCGTTGTCCGAGCTAGGCCTAGGCCCTAGGCATATGCCAAAACTAACGTTAGTGTAACATATTGGATAGGCCTAGGGCTACTGCATTTAGTATGACTAACACAAATGACACTCAATCATATTAGTTAAGAAACAGGTAGCTTTCCCATGGCATTAGCTTTGATCTGGATGTATCACAGACTTTCTGTAGGATGTACACAGAAGAGTAGGTCTCCATATTTCAGTGTATGCCCTGAGGAACAAGGGGAGCAAGTGACCTGCAATATGATCGCCACCATTGGAACAAATTTAGGCTTACCAAGATGGCTGCCATGCTGCATGCATGTCATTTGCATCTTTTTACAATGAATCAGCAACATCTCAGACAAAATACAAACATGAATGGAAGAACAATTTCACAGGCCTTCATTCTGTCATTTGAATTTGAACTGACTTTGCATTTATTTGAACTTGAAAATTTCCAAGTTTCTCACAAAATCTGCTGATACTGAACCACTTGAATAAGTTCAAATTAACATCCAGTCTGGAATCTAGAGGTTGTATGCCGGATATGTATGGCGTACAACCAGGCTGGATTTTGGGCGTACAAATTTTGATTTCAGGCAATCGCCAACACAAATCACCGGCCTTGATTGGTGTACAAAAGCTACAATTGGCGTACAAATTCCATTTACGGATGTCCAGCGTACAAAAAAAGTGACATTCCAGTCTGGCCAAACATAACACACAAAACATTATGAGGCAGCCATATTGGTAAGCCTAAACTTGTATGTACAGTGGTGCCACTCTACACATACTGTAGGATGTTAGTGCAGTATGCACTGTCCATATGTGTAAGAACTCTACTGTCTGGGAAAGTAACCCATAGCCAAGTACTAGTTGCATGGGCAAAGGCCTAGCGAACCTTGTGCCATTTACTCTTTGCAACATACAGGACTGTGTGTTACTTAGGCCTGTTATGTATATATCCAAAACAACTGTTGCCAGCATCTCTCATTATGCCAGTCCTGCATACTAGAACTGTATTTGGTTGCAAATGCGCAGAATTGTAGGGTGGGAGGGGGGGGGGGGGGAGTTTAGGCAAGCCTAGCTTGCAGTTGGAAGTAAGCCAGTTTTGATATGGATTTGGTAGAGCATTTATTTAATCCTTAAGTTCACTGACCCCAAACATTTTTCACTACCTTCAGAAGAGTTTGCAAAAAATTTGGTTTTTTGAAGGGCTTAAGTTCATATTCAACCAAAGCATTGACCTGCTTAGTCACATTGTCATGAGTCTGTAGGCACTCGTGTTGTGATTAACTCTGTGTAAAAGTACATGTTGTGGCCAGTATATTCATCATATATGGCACTTGTATAGTTCCGACCAGATTGCTGTTATGTCATGTATGACAGCCTCAGTTCTGACTAAAATAAATGTGAGAGGAATACAGTGCAACTCAATCCTGTGCAATGAAGCCAATTCGCATTCCAATAGTACATGATATACTGTATGTGGCTTATGATATTCTGCGAAACGAAACGGAACGAAACGAAACAGCCTTTCCATGAAAGTCTGTCTCACACTTTACCTGTAGCACTGGCATAGGCTTCTCAGTACTAAGGGAAGGAAAGAGATTCAATGGGTCAAAGCATACAGTTATTTCGTTCTGTTTCGCAAAATATCATTAGCGTGGTGGGGTATTGATATTCTGCGAAACGAAACGAAACAAAGAAAAGATGAATATTTCCATTAATATCTGAATAAAGAATTACAAACACGTCCTTTTTGTTCGACCATCAGGAGTACGTAGGTTTCCGTAGTTTAACACTATACATAAGCTTACAAGCCTGTTGCAGTCACGAAGATCGCCGGGATATAAAAAAAACAATCGGGAGGCTACATATAAAGCATTTGTCGGGGCTAAGATTCCAATAAAACAAGGCAGATGTTACATACTGTACAGTGTTTATCACGACTGCAATCCTATTGAAAATGAATCCAAAAACTTCCCTGTGCTGTCAGTAACCTTGACCAATTTGGTATTAAAAATTTGTACTACCTTCCCTGAATCCCTCTTTACTTATTACTTATCTCAAGAACATTCTTTTCACTTCATCTGTCCTGTGGGAGCTATAGAAGTCCCTTGAAGCTTCCATGCTTGAAGCCGATGTGCTAAGCGGCCACCAGGCAAGAGGGATTGCGTAATCAGAGTGAGCCTGTTTCTTCTCATTCACAACTTCAAGACTTACTGCATGCCTACTACGGCTGCGCAGTGCTTTATATGCCTTGTTTACAATCTAGTACCATTACCGATGTGCAGTTGGTACCATAGAGGACGATAGTGCTTCCATGCATATGATTGTTTATACCCCTATCTTCGAGACTGAAACAGACTTGATCGTTGTAAATATCGTGGGCAATAAACTACGGAAGCCTACGTACTCACGAGGGTCAAACAAAAAGGATGCTTTTGCTATTTTTTAGTCAGATATTAGAGGAAATATCCATCTTTTCTTTGTTTCGTTTCGTTTCACAGAATATCAATACCCCACCACGCTAATGATATTTTGCGAAACAGAACGAAATAACTGTATGCTTTGGCCCATTGAATCTCTTTCCTTCCCTTTGTACTGAGAAGCCTATGCCAGTGCTACAGGTCAAGTGTGAGACAGACTTTCATGGAAAGGCTGTTTCGTTTCGTTTCGTTTCGTTCCGTTTCGTTTCGCAGAATATCATAAGCCCTGTATGTCTTATTGCATACCAGATAAGAAGCAGGGATTGCTGTAATTGAGGCCTTACACCTCAATGGTAAAAGGTGGAAACACATTTCATTGCGTTTTCTTAGAATTTATCCACAGAGCTCTTTCATCAAGTTAACTCCTGACAGCGGCGTAGCTACGGGGGGGGGGGGGGCCTGGGGGGCCCCCCCGATATTCGTCAGGCCCCCCCCTAGATTTTTTGTGTCCTAATAAAATGTGTAAGAATTAAGAAAAAAATAAATGTATGAACGGAAATAAACTTTGAAGTATTTCCTTCAAAAAGTAAATAAATAGATAAAATGTGTAAGAATTAGGAAAAAGTAAATGTGTGAAAACACATTTTGCGCACGTATGAAATCATCTTATAACTTTAAAATGCCTGCTTCCACTAAATTAGTTATATAATCTGCACTGTCGTTTAATTCGCATATAATTCACTTGGACGATGAAACGAACGTCCCGACGACAAATTCGGATGCGACATTGTCAGGTTTAGACCCTTTGGCTTTTCGGATGGCTGGTTGATTTACTGAAAACATGGCAACTATATACACTGATAACCATTCTCACACGACCATTTCAATACGGTATCATACACAAAATATGCCGTACGGTAAGGTACTGCGTTTGAATAATTCTTCTATCCTTATCAAGTGTGTCGTGTCTCTCTCCTTGCCCATGACAAGTGCACTGTAGAGAGAAAGATTTTTTTCGACAAGTCCTCTTTTTAATGGTTTGCACTGGCGTCACGGTCCGGACGGATTTGTAAAATTGCCAGCAGGGTCCGGATTTCATGTGTTTCCCACATGATCCCTACTTCTGCTTTGCGTGTTAAATAGTTTGAAAGATTTACTGGTGGTATTATTGGTCTGACCAAGTAATATACGGATGACTTGAGTCCGTGAACAAATACAGCACAATTTTGCATCTAGACACCATTGAAAACCGGAAAAAATTTCCAAAGGGAAGGGGACACCCCTACATCAAGACAGTGATCCATGTCCTCCCTGCTAGAAAATACATATGGTAACCCTAGGTTGGAGACAAATGGTATGATCTAGGGGATATGTAATTGAGTAGTGGACATGTAGCCTATGGATAGGGTGATAGACAAATGTAACAGAGGTATACCAGAAGGTACCCATGGGAGAATTGCAGGCAGAATAAATGAAAAGGGATGCATAATTCAGTATGATTCTTGTATTATCGGGGGGGGGGGGGGCGGACAATTACCCCAGAAATTTTCAAAGTGCATCGTTCCCAACTATGGGAATATACAGAGAAAACGCAGTAAAAATATAAGAAATAGCTGTGATCGTAATGATAGAACTTAAACAATTGCAAATAGGCAGATCAATATTTTCATGCCTATATCTGTGCACATGTCACCAATCATTTACAGCTCTATTAGGATGTATTTCTAGCCTACTTTTCTAAAAATTCTCGCGCTACGTGCGATTATGCAAAGCTACAATGTTGCTGTTGTTGCTATAGGTAGCTTCAATCATCAATGGCTTGAAAGGTTTTTAAACCATGCCAGTTCAGTCATAGAAGCATTTTATAACCAATAACACCCCTCCCCTCCCTCAAACCCTCCTCCACAATGGAGTTCAATGGCTGAGGTTCATGCTTCACATATTATCGACCACGTTCTCAAAAATAACTTTTGTCGCACTTAGTCACAACCACTTTTCGTTTCCTTTCAAAGCTGAAATCCCTCAAATATTGCACCATTTGCTATCAATTACACGTCCTCCTGAAATTACAAATTTCGCCAAGGGGGAGAGAGACACCCGTTCCCTTTAGTCCCCTCCCCTTGGTCACAGATCAGTAATGCCGACTTTTTGCCCCCTAGCAAAAAAGTATATGTGCGGCCTTGTGTAATTACCATTTTTCATGGACTGATTTTATCCATTATTTGAAAAATGGCAGACATGAGATTCGACTTTCAAGGCTGGGTACATGCAGCTTAAAACACGTGGGAAGTGCCATTTCCGGCCATCTGGAGGGTTTGTAAAGCCAAAAATTTTCTTGCACGCTCCGCGCCAACCGATGGTGGCGCTCCGCTTAGATAGTCTTGACAAGCCTGACCCTCGGCGGTGCCGGCCCCCCCATTTGTTACCTAGGCCCCCCTAAAAATTTCATCCTAGCTACGCCCCTGACTCCTGAACCCTTCTTGTACAGTTGTGGTATTTGCTTTTCTTACATGGATTTTAATTTAATGATGACCACAGACTGACGTTCTGCTGTTGTTAGACAGTCAAGCATGAATATTTGTATGAACTAAGTTAGGGTATGTGCAGGAAGGCATTTTTAGCCATACAAGGCTTAACAGAAGAATTCAGCAGTTGGCCAGTGATGCCAATTATAGTGCGGCGCACTACAATAACTATGTGCATGACCTACTAAAAAATTGGGGGATTGTGCCTGTCTTTTGGTTTCTATGATAAGAGAAATGAATGTACGTATGTGTGCGTGTATGTGTGGGTGTAGGTGTGTTTGTGACACTTTGCGCATTAACACGATATCTCAAGAAGGGAGACTGACAGTTCTCAAACTTGTAGCATAGTTGCCCCATATTGAGAGGAAAATCCCTATTGTTTTTGGTGGGGGTCAAAGATCATCTTGGGTCACCAAGGGTCAAAACTCTGAAAACATTGTTAACATGATATCTCAAGGTAGGAAGGTTGGATAAATTTTGTACTTCGTGTGTAGATGTGTTATGGTATGAGGAAGAACCCTATTGCTTTTGGTGGAGGTCAAAGGTCATCTGGGGTCACCAGGGGTCAACCTTCAAAACCTTGTTAAGATGATATCTCAAGATAGGAAGCTTGGATAGATTTCCTGCATAGTATGTAGATGTGGCCTGGTTAGAGGAAGAAACCTATTGTTTTTAGTGGAGGTCAATGTCATCTAGGGTCATCCGGGGTCAAACTCTGAAAACCTTGTTAATGTGGTATCTTGAGGTAGGAAGCTTGGATTAATTTTATACTTAGTATGTAGATGCCTCATGGCAAGAGGAAGTACCCTATTGTTTTTGGTGAAGGTCAAAGGTCATCTAGGGTCACCCGGGTCAAACTCTGAAAACCTTGTTAATGCGATATCTCGAGTAAGAAGCTTGGATAAATTTTATACTTAGTATGTAGATGCTTTATGGTAAGAGGAAGAACCCTATTATTTTTGTTGGAAGTCAAAGGTCATCAAGGGTCACCGGTGTCAAACCCTGAAAACCTTGTTAACGCGATATCTCGAGGTAGGCTGCTTGGATAAATCTCATACTTAATGTGTAGATGCCTTATGGAAAGAGGAAGAACACTATTGTTTTTGGTGGAGGTCAAAAGTCATGTGGGGTCACTGGGGATCAGATCTTGAAAACCTTGTAAACATGATGTCTCAAGGTAGGAAACTTGAATTATAAATCTCATACAGTGCTTAATGTGCATATGCCATAAGGTGAGAGGAAAACCCCCAGTTTTTGGTGGAGGTCAAAGGTTATCTGTGGTCACCAGGGGTCAAATCTTTAAAACTTTGTAAACACAATATATCTCAAGGTATAGTAGGAAGCTTGAATAAATCTCATACGTAATGTGTAGATCCCTTAAGGTGAGAGGAAAAACCCAATTGTTTTTGGTGGATGTCAAAGGTCATCTAGGGTCACCAAGGGTCAAAACTCTGAAAACATTGTTAACATGATATCTCTAGGTAGGAAGGTTGGATAAATTTTGTACTTTGTGTGTAGATGTGTTATGGTATGAGGAAGAACCCTATTGCTTTTGGTGGAGGTCAAAGGTCATCTGGGGTCACCAGGGGTCAACCTTCAAAACCTTGTTAAGATGATATCTCAAGATAGGAAGCTTGGATGGATTTCCTGCGTAGTATGTAGATGTGGCCTGGTTAGAGGAAGAAACCTATTGTTTTAGTGGAGGTCAATGTCATCTAGGGTCATCCGGGGTCAAACTCTGAAAACCTTGTTAATGTGGTATCTTGAGGTAGGAAGCTTGGATAAATTTTATACTTAGTATGTAGATGCCTCATGGCAAGAGGAAGTACCCTATTGTTTTTGGTGAAGGTCAAAGGTCATCTAGGGTCACCCGGGTCAAACTCTGAAAACCTTGTTAATGCGATATCTCGAGTAAGAAGCTTGGATAAATTTTATACTTAGTATGTAGATGCTTTATGGTAAGAGGAAGAACCCTATTATTTTTGTTGGAAGTCAAAGGTCATCAAGGGTCACCGGTGTCAAACCCTGAAAACCTTGTTAACGCGATATCTCGAGGTAGGCTGCTTGGATAAATCTCATACTTAATGTGTAGATGCCTTATGGAAAGAGGAAGAACACTATTGTTTTTGGTGGAGGTCAAAAGTCATGTGGGGTCACTGGGTATCAGATCTTGAAAACCTTGTAAACATGATGTCTCAAGGTAGGAAACTTGAATTATAAATCTCATACAGTGCTTAATGTGCATATGCCATAAGGTGAGAGGAAAACCCCCAGTTTTTGGTGGAGGTCAAAGGTTATCTGTGGTCACCAGGGGTCAAATCTTTAAAACTTTGTAAACACAATATATCTCAAGGTATAGTAGGAAGCTTGAATAAATCTCATATGTAATGTGTAGATCCCTTAAGGTGAGAGGAAAAACCCAATTGTTTTTGGTGGATGTCAAAGGTCATCTAGGGTCACTGGGGGTCAACCCTTGAAAACCTTGTTAAGATGATATCTCAAGATAGGAAGCTTGGATAAATTTCATACATAGTATGTGGATGCCTTATAGTCAGAGCAAAAACCTTATTGTTTTTGTGGGGATCAAAGGTCATCTGGGGTCACCGGCAATCAAACTGAAAACTTTGTTAACATGATACCTCAAGGAAGGAAGCTTGAATAAATTTTATACTTTAATAATATGTAGATGCCTTATGGTGAGAGGAAGAGCCCTGTTGTTTTATAGTGGAGGTCAAAGGTCATCTGGGGTCACCAGAATCAAAAAGCAAAATTTTTTATCTGGGGTCACTATACTGTAGGTCAAAAACCAAATTTCTCAAGTTTTTTATCTTGGTCACTAGAGGTCAAAAAGTAAAATTTCCCAAGAATTCCCACGAATATCATTTGGGGTCACCACAGTGCAAAAAGGCAAAATTTCCCTAGAATTCCCAGAATTGTCATCTGGGGTGATCAGAGGTCAAAACGCAGAATTTCCCAAGAATTCCCAAGATCAGATATGAACGCAAGTTACCTATTTTTCCAATATGTTTAGATAGCATTTGAACAGTGTCTGAAAGAAATGGGACAACATGGCATTACGTATTTGGAATAAACCATAAATCTTCGAAAGGTCAATGCATTTTTGCATTCTCGTTAATAGTTGTGGATATCTTCATTCACATAACAACTTGAAATTTTAGTAAACACTATTTTCTACATCGTAGTGCTGTTAAGTACAGATCTGAGCCAAAAATGTTTTGGAATGTGAAAGGGGAAGCAGGGTTTAATTGGGATTTGTTTCATTTGCTTTTGATGGACCGTTCAGCTTACAGTGTACTGTACTAATATGACTGTGTACATATTAATTAAGGCTACATGCTTTTCTATGGGTAAGGTGCTGATGTTAAGGAAATGCATGAAAAGTCTTTCAGTGAAGGGACACTGAAGCCAGTGAGAGTATAAGAACAGAGAGTTGTGTTCTTCAGTGCTTTATTGCAATGTTTTTTTCACAGTACTGCACTAGTGGCAACCCTAATGTGATACGAAAGTGTCCGTATAGCCTATGCAGGGCTGCCTACTCTCAACTCACATTGAGAGTGATCGATATTTGCACTGTCACGCTAATACATAAATTTCTCAAAAAAAAAAAAAAAAATTCACATAAAACTGAAAAGCGTCACAACACATTTTTCATACTTTTTACATCAGGATTGGCCAGTAACGGAACAAGTAATATATCAAGGACATTGAAGGGTTCTTTCACCAATCTTCATATCAGCATTGATACACTATATCCCAGTTCAATTTTGCTCTGTGATGTGATGTTCGCATGTGGCAGGACTGTAGTATTTGGGTGTTGCTAGTATGTATTTTACATTTGACTTATCATACAGTAGGTTACAGTATATGTATTTTTGTACAAAAAATCAGCTTCACCATATTAGGTTAAAACAACTTTTTTGTCTACATTGTTCTTTTGTGAATTGCATCAAGTGGAACATGGCGGAGGGGTCTAAACCACTCTAAGGTGTGGGGCATGCAACCATTTCTTGTAGTATGACTGCAGTTTAGATACAACATGGTGAAAGGTGCTATCATTTAGAAACTTTTGAAATATGTAGCCTAATCAGAACCAAGAAAGGTGGATCAAGGGTTTGTAGAAGGGGAGCTCATTCTTGAGGGCAAAAGAGCTGTGACATGGGTCTACAGTGGTAGCCACAGCCTTTCTTAAGAAAATTGACAAAAGAAGCCCCGCTTCTAGTTTCTGAGGGTCATTCATAATCAGGGCAATAAAAGTTTTGGTATTTGCTATTTGCATCCACAATAAATGCAGAATAGCCAAATTTATTTACAGTACTTTATGTTTTCAAGTGTGCGTAAGACAAGGGGAGTCGGGTAGGTTGAGCGCCTTCCTTCATCTATGCTCTTCTAAACCATTTCACATTGTTATGATCATTTTATGCCATTTGCTAAACTGTGTCAACAACACCCTACATTAAGTAGAACTGAACCCTGGTGACTGGCGTAGTGAAGCCTCAATCCTGAACTTGCAATGGTGTAGCTAGACACTTTTGTGCGGGTGCAAAGATAAAATTTTCCGCAAGATTATAGTACGGTACTATCTCTAAAATACATTTTGTAATTCAGCTGTGACAGGAAGTGTCTATTTGTCCTTGTGTGTTTTAGGAGTTTGGTTAAATTAAATTACTTGCTGTCTTGGGGAGGGTATAAGGCCCACTCTCTTGGAAACCTTTTTAGAAAATGTTAGTTCTTAAGTGCAAAATGGTGCTAAATGTTTCAACTGTTTTGGATACTTAGAACCTTCCAAAAGTATTTTTTTATTACTCTTCATGTAAATTGAAGGCCAAAAAATCCTACCCTAAACTGTAAAAATTCTTTCACCTGAGTTTACCTCTACCTGGATCCTCCTTCACTTCTAAAACATAACACCTGTTTAGGGCAGGTCTCCCAGACAAAGTAACAATAGCCTGTATTGATTTCAATATTGCTAAAGGCACACCCACACTGGCTGTGTACAGACTGTCAGTATATATAGTTCATTTGCACTACAGTATGTACAAGTCATCAGTGACAGTATGACAGACCAATCAGAATGGTGCTTTTGTTTGAATTTATATCTATGAGTGTTCAGTCAATTGTATTTATAAAGAACCACAGGGGTATTTCTTTATGTGTTTGGGGGATGCCACAAACCCTTCAAAATAATGAAGTGCTGTAATTTCAGGTAATTCATACCTTTGCACACCACAGAGGTATGCCAATCAGCAGACCCATGCACCCTACGTAGCTCTTATTTACATTAGTATAGTTGTAAGGCTACATCCAGCTGATTGAGACATGAAGTGTTTTCGTGAAAATGGTTGATAGTAACAGACAATTTGTTCAAAGTTCTTATGTTTCTTTCACTTTTGTGGTTATTACCTGCAAAGAAATGTTTTTTTTTTCTTCAAATTTTCCCATTTTGGCATTGTCAAAAAGAAAAACCTATGTGATCATGATGGTGTGTGTACAGTATGTGTGTCTAGGCATGTGTGTGTGTGTTTGCGACGTTGAGCTCGCTAACGTAATATCTCAAGAAGGGAAACTCCAACACTTCTCATACATAGTACAATATGTGAATGCCCTGTATTAAGAGGGAGCACGTATTTTTGGTGGAGATCAAAGGTCATCTGAGGTCACCAGAGGTCAAAACCTGAAAATCTTGTTAACACAGTATCTCAAGGTATGAAGCATGGATACTCTCCATACAGTAAAACCTCGTTTATCCGAACCCCGTTTATCCGAAACCCCGTTTATCCGAACTAGTCGTCAGATTTAACAACAATAATAGTCAACACATTTACAGTAGTATACACCAAGTTTTAAGTGCTTTACAAGGCAAAATTCAACGTAAATTTTTGCAGAAATGCACTAATTTTTCTGGGGACTTTAAAAGTAATGGAAAGATGTCAGGATGGCTAAAACAGCCGACATGTGGACATAGAAAACAATCTGTTATCTCTTTGTCAAATTTGGAAGAAATATCGTACGTATTTGCTTTGAAATTCTTGTTAGAAGCCATGTGTCGGTATAGGCTCAATATCCTCTCATACAAAAATACGTTAGGCTAGCGTAAACCTTAGTTTCACTAAATCTGAAAAGTTAGTAACGTAGTGGGCTTCATACCTAAAAATAATGAAAGTAGACCTTACAAAAACATTGCGAACTGCTGTTTGAGAGTCTCCTACACATGTGTCTCTAACAATTTTGGAAATTTTTGCAGAATTGATACTCTAGATACCTCTCCAGATCGTTACAGCTTTTCTTGAGCACACACATTCATTTAGTGTGTAGAAAGCATTGGTCATTCAGACCAGCGAAGGCTCAAATTTTTGGAATAAAATCTCTCTGTTTTAGACGTCTTAAAATTTATTTGTCATATCATCGGTCACAAAAAAATAGTAACTCAATATTTTGGGGGATTTTGTCTGCAATTTTAAGCCTTTTCGGAATTATTTTGGAAATGTGTTGACACACTGTCTTATATGGACCCAGTGTACCGTACTTTAATAAGGCAAAACATTGGAACCTCGTTTATCCGAACTTTTTCGTTATCCGAACAAGCTTCGGTCCCGATGTGTTCGGATAAACGGGGTTTTACTGTACTTAGTGTGTACTGTACATACATTAGGCCTATGTCAAAAGGAAGAACCTATTTTTATTGACTGAAAGTTAAAGGTCGTCTAGAGTCATTGGATGTCAAACTCTGAAAACCTTGTTAACATATCGCAACTTAGGAATCATGGATACTCATCATACTTAACATGTAGATGCATTATGGCAAGAAAAGGAATCCTATTGTTTTGGTGAAGGTCAAAGGATATCTAGGGTCATCAGAGATCAAACTCTGAAAACTTTGTTAATATTATATAGTATCTCAAGCTAGGAAGCATGGATGCTCTTCATACTTAGTATGTAGATGCATTATGTCAAGAGAGAGAACCCTATTGTTTTTAGTGGAGGTCAAAGGTCATCCAGGGTCATCAGAGTTCAAACTCTGAAAACCTTGTTTGTATCTCAAGGGTAAGAAGTATGCAGAATTTTCATATTTAGTATGTAGTTGCTCAAACCCTGAAAATGTGAACAAGATATCTTAAGGTAGGAAGCAGTGATACTGTTCTTACTTGGCATGTAGATGCATTGTTGGAAGAATGCTGTTTTTGGTGGATGTCAAAGATCACCTACTATATGGTCAGAGTTTGAAAACGTATGATATTTCCAGGTAGGAAGTATGGAAGCGTTTTATACTTAGCATACATGATGCATTATATAAAGACAAAGAACCCTATAGTGGAGTTTAAAGGCCATCTGAGGTCACCTGATATTTACAAACTCATCACTCTCAAGTTTACAGCAGACTCGAACTCGAACATACTACAAGGGTGCAATCTAAAAGTGAGGGAGGAGGGGATGCCCATCTCCTCTGCCAACTTAATGCCCTCATACTGTTATGTGCAATGCAAGGTTATACATACAGATAATGCCACAATAATGTTTACTACTTTGGTCTTTTTTGCACTAGATCAGCAGTCTGCACTGCTTGTTCCCATAGAAACAGTTTGAGGACTTCCTCCTGTTTATTATGTGATAGATAGGTGTGTCTTTGTTGCACATGCAATAAGGCAGCTAGTACTTTTACTTTTCATTGAATCAAATCATGTGTTTTCACTACAGCTTAATGTTACTCATAGTTTCACTTACCTGTTTGTGTTATACTAAGCATAATTTTAATAAGGCATGCACTTTTGGTTTCAAAAGGTTGATATTAGCACTTGAATACTTGAAAATCATGAAGTGTGAAATATTGCTTGAACTGCCAAATGGCATCATAGACATTACTGTGCAGCTACCTTAGTTTTTTTGGTACAGCATAGAGAACTTGTAGAGAAATGTGTGCATTTGCCTACTGCAGTACTGTTGAGACAAATCTGAATTCAGTATGTCTGCATTTCCACTAAGATTTTGTGAATCTGGGCAACCATGCAGGGTTTGAAAATGCCCTCTGTACAGCAGAAGGTTGCCATTCACTGTTTTGATAAAAGTAAATGCCTTCTGGATGGTGTTGCTAGCATTATTCCTTTCATGGGACAGTGATTTTTACCTTCTTCATCTGATCCTGTGATGTACACATCCACACAAGTAAGTAAAATAGTTTTTAGCCAGAAGAGTCTGCCAGAACAGCTCTTAAGATTTCAGCAGACTTGAGCTGTGTGCAGAATCAGTCAATGTTCTCTCTGTAGCTTATATCATTGGCGTACAAGGCAGAAGCTGGGGGAGGGGGTTGGGTGAGAGCTGCTGCCAAAGGTGCAGGAACCTCCCCCCTCACCATTTAACAGTACTGGTCCTTGTCATAAATGTGAGATGTTTAAAAGAAAATGAACATTAACACTGTCAACTAACATGAGCTGAGAAATATGTTACTGTACCTAATGTGGAGTGTCATTTCTGACAATATTTTACCTACTATGTATGGTTTTCTTTTCTTTTAGATGTAAAGTACCAGGAGATTTTATCATCATCAGCATGCTTATTGTTCATGGTGGATAGAATTGAAAGAACTGCCAGAGCTACTGGGTAGTTAGCACTATGAGGATCAACTTCAGCACTCTCTTGCCATTCCTTTTTTATGTCTTTAAAGGTCAGTGCTTGGAAGATAAGTTTTAGGAACAAGATAGCTTTTTTTTTTTTTTTCTTTCTTCTTCTTCTTTTTAGAGGAATGGTAACATTTTGTTTTACTTCTTGTTTATTTTAAAGAAGCAGTAATGAATACTATTGAACAGAAGATATATCACCTTGTTTGCTGGTGTGCACTCTATATTGTGCGTCAATAGTTGTACATACCTGTTTTCATCGAGTTGCTTTTATTGTAGCAAACCAAAAGAGTGCATATGAGCCCCTTGTAATTATTTTAACTAAGTAAAATATGTTACACATTGCTTTATTCCATATAGGAACGTCGGCACAAACACCTCGTGATGTGGTTACATATACCACCAAAACAGTGGAAAAGTTGGAGTGCAGTTTCACGTCAACAGTCATAGTACAGTGGATAGAGCAGAAAGATGATGGAAACATTAATTTATTCTTGTATGATGTTAGAGATGGATTAGTGCAAAAACAAACAAATGACAGCAAGTATGATAACTTTCATTACTCAATAGAAGGAACAAATGGATTTAATCTTGTCATCAACAATGTAGACAAAGGTGATGGGGGACATTATCTGTGCATACGGATCACATCACCTGCTGTGAGTTTTGATGTCAATGTTGAAGGTATGAGTGTTACATTTTGTATTTGAGAGATATTTTATTATAGGGAAACAGCATTTCGATGTTATTTGGTGCCAAACCCAGAGTCTTGTGGAGTCCTCTTGACATACAACTGAGAAGTCTTTTTATTGTTTTGATACTTGGAAAAAAGTCAGTTCAAAAACATAGCAGTTCAAAGGAGATTTCTTTTGCATAGATTGAATCCTCAATTGCTTGTCAACACTTATTCCTGGGATTTTATTGTTAGCTAACCTTATCACATTATTTTTTCATCTTCCTTTATTTTTGTACAATCAGTTTTGCCAGAATCCATTAACATCCACTGCACAGAAATAAGTGCTTGTCTACCATCAGCTGAAAAGGAGGCTGATCCTCAGATTAACTGTTTGTGTGCAGCCACTGGATTAAGATCATCAGGGTTGGAGATAGAATGGGATGGTGTTGACACTTTCACTGCCAGCGACACTACCAGGGTCAAAAACCCAACATCTGGGTCCTTCATCATCAGAAGTAACATTACTTTACCATCGCCAAATGGGACTGCTAGTGTATCTTGTTCATTAACAGGATACAGAAGTCAGATACCGAAGAGGTTGAGAAGTTATACCTACACATTCTGTGAGTCCTGCTGAAGTTTTTTTGGTGTGTGTGTAATTTCAGAGTATTAATGGAATGATGGAGTCCTGGAAATGAAATAGTGTCTTGCTAACTTGGGCAGCTTTTACATGACTATAATTCAACACTTTGTGCTGATATCTGTCTGAATATATGAAACATGAGGCCATTCCAGTGTGTGGAGTTCTGTGTAATTGCAACATCCCAAGGATATCAAGGGAAACTATATTTGGAAAACATTGCCAAATTTTTGGGAAATGTCATCAAAACCTGATGGAGTCACTCAAATGTGACACAACTGCTTTTACAACTGATGTTGTTTTGTGCAATGTTTCAGTGTCCTCCTGACTTGGCTGTCTTTCAACCAGGGTGGAATTCTTACTTCCAATGAAGAATTGGAAAATACTGTGGAAATTGTTAGAGAAAGTTTCAAAAAATGTTGTTTTTTTCTGGGAATAGTCAAAGGATAGATTTCTGTGAAATATATTTTGAGGAAAATTTGAGAATTGCAGTAGTAATGGCCAAATTGTAGTATACTATTTTGGGTACATCTTTTATGACAGTGACACTGAAACAAGGTGTTCCCACCAACTTCAAAGTGAAAATGACATACATATAAAATGGAGATAAATTAGTATTGTGTGTTTAAACATAGTTCGAATTCATACTTCTTTCTGTTTGATCTGTATGGAAACAGAGAGAACAAGTGCAGTACTATACTTATTATGTGTTTTCCTTATCACTTACATAATTTTTTACATATCATCTAGTAATGGGCTTTCACTGTCAAGTATAATTGTGCCATGTACTATAGCTACGAAAAATATCACTTACAGTAGTTTCTCGAATGTTGCCATTTTCTCATTACCAAACTTCTGTGAAGACATTCAAAAGGTCTTTGTGTGGAATTTTCCTCCATTAGCCCCACCAGTGTGCAACTTGGTGCATTACTGTCCCTCAGATGGTACCAATGCTTCACTGATTTGCAGCTGTTCCAGGGGTTCTCCAAAGGTTAATGCATACAGCTTTTACGATAGTCAAAAGTCGCCCATTGGTACACAACGTTCCAGCTCAAAGAGTGTTCAGGTGGAAGCAAACAAGATAGAAATGTTCTTCTGTAGTGGCTGCAATGGAGTCTCAGACAATCAGATTGTAGGACTTGAATTTAATTGCAAGCAAGGTAAGTTTATCAGTGGTTACCTTTAGTAGTTCATATATATTTACTGAAAGGTTTGGAGATGAGCTGAAAGTGCACAAAATGGAGTGATATTGTGGCGAGATAAATTGATTACAAGTTGAAAAGTGCACTTATGCTGGGACCTTGCTTTCCACCCCACCACCACCATGCAGGAGAATTATCCATCAAGTGTGGGAGCAGTATTGATCAGGATAAATTAGCACAAGTATGATGAGTTGTAGTATCAACCATACAGACTGAAGTGTTTGATCAGTATGTGTATTTATGGGGTGTTATGAGCATGTTCAGAAAACTAGTATATCTTTTTAGTCACTGCAAAGTTGCCTCTTAACTCTTAACTGTTGATTTAGTTTGTACAGAGTATACCTGGGCAACCATATGAAAACAAATGACAACCTTGAAGACAGAATTAAAACTGTTTTAGGATGGTTATGGTTATTTTGCTTTGCTAGGTATGCTGATTACAATTGTAGGTTGTCAAGCAGAGGTTAAAATATTTCAAGGTTAAGATGTTACTTAAAATGAACTCTACAGAAGTCCTGAGTCACAGAGACTTTGCTTGAAAATGTGACAGTACCTAAAACACAAAATGATTTGGGGATCTACAGTAAGAAAACACCATAACAGTAAATGCTTAAAATTTGCATTTTCAGTTATGTGTATGTAAATTAAACCTTTGTTTCCACTGTTTTTCATGTAAATGGATACGTTTAGGAAAGTAAGGGTTCCATCAGATAGGCAAAATTGATTGCTTAAATTTACACCATTGATTGGACAGGGGATCAAAAGATGCAAAATCCCAAGTTCCTAGAAAATTAGTGAAGGCCTATTTTACTATTTGTAAAAGCTGTTTTGGGTCCTATTGTTTCTACATTGTTACATACATAAGCTGTATTAGTAAAATATTAAGAAAAATCGTGCCAGCCCTGCTGGAAATTTTTAGATCAGGATTTTTAAGGCAGAAAAATTAGATCCAAAATTGACACATTTTCAGACTGAATTCTGATTCATTTCATGCTCATAAACCTGTCTCAATTCATACTTGAATTCCTGACTCCATTTCCTGCTTTAAATCCTGACCTGAATTTCAGCCTCAATTCCTGCTTAATTCCATACTTCTACCATTTGCTAGTCCAAATTTGACACATTTTCAGACTACTAGTCAGAAATATTCCAGACTCTTATATTTATTCCATACTCCGATTGCAGGACTCAATCCTGGTCAGATATATTTCAGACTCTTAGTCAGAAATATTTCATACTATGATTGCAAGTATTCCAGGCTCCTAAGCAGATATATTTCAGACTCTTAGTCAGAAATATTTCAGACTCTTAGTCAGAAATATTTCAGACTCTTAGTCAGAAATATTTCAGGCTCTTAGTCAGAAATCTGATCACAACTATGGTAACAGACATCTACAGTAATCAGAAATATTTCAGACTCTTAGTCAGAAATATTTCCGACTCCCATTGCAAATATTCCAAACAAGGAATTAAGCGATA
>JAIZAY010000476.1:12500-44592 GCA_029531755.1 Holothuria leucospilota | reverse complement strand
ACAAACCTGTCGCGAACTCCATAGTAACTCTTCAAGAAGGAAATTACCATAACAACCAACTCTCTGGAGAATCTACCATGAGCCATGAATTTATCTAGTCAGCACAACTGCCCTTGATGCCTAATACCTATGCAGTTTAACCATAAGTCACCTAATGGAATTATCAAAGGCTTTTTGAAAATCAAGGTAAATGACATCAACACTGTACCAGAATCAAGAGATAAGGAAAATATCTCAACAAAGCTTAGTAAATTAGTAACACATGATCTACTCGGTAAAAAACCATGCTGTGACAGATTGAGTAGCCCATTATCTAAAAGATATTAGCAATCCTTGATTACAGATTCAATAACTTTGCACACAACACTGGTTAAACTGACCGGCCTATAATTGCAAGGCAAGCTCCAATCCCCCTTTTTAAATATTGGAGTAACATTAGCAATCCACCAGTCACCAGGTACAAAGTTTGAATCCAGAAACTTCTGAAAAATAATGCAAAGAGGAACTGACAAAATCTCAGAGCATTCATGGAGAATGGCAGGATAGATCCCATCAGGCCCAGGGGCCTTACTAGCTTTTAAACTCTTCAACTTATTACAAACCAACTCTTCAGAGAAGACCACATCACTAACTAAAGTAGAATTATCAGAATCCCTACAAGTCCCCAAAATAGATGATTCCTTGGTAAAAACAGATACGCAATAATCATTTAACAAATTAGCCATATCCTGATGATCACTAACAAGGACAACACTTGACAATGTGGCCTGAAAGGAAATGCGCAGGAAGCAATGGTTACAGGCTCAACACCTGTGCCCCTGCTCGCGCCGCCCGGGCGTCCGCGTCCACTCGTGGAAACACAGCTTAAGATTGGCGGTTATCAGCCTGTACTCCAGTTGTGCCTTGGAATATGTCGCAGAACTAGCGTCAACAAAACTTTTCGGACCTGGGAATGGCCCAAAGTATTTTTCCAAAAGGTTCAGATTTGAATATTGTGGAATTAAAAACACTCTGAGAAATAATTACCTTCTCTGAACTGTTTAAGGAGAGTCTTCATATAAAATACTGCTGCCAAACCACTAATGGCACTACCAAGAACAACATTTCTATGCTTTTTGTTGCCATCTGCATTTTGAGCATAGACAGACATCCCACACAGGGCACAGTGCTTCCACATTTCCAAAAGCAATTCCTAAAATGCAACCGCAAAATAAAATTTCCTCTAATTTCGACTTCGAAACAGTTTACTGGTACAGTGAGCCAGAGACACCGCCTGCTTCTTGTGGAAAATTCAAAGTTGAAAATTTACATCAATGTTACTTACACTTCTGTCTTACTTTTAAATATTACAAATTCCCGCACATCATAAGAACTCCCAGGGGATTTTCTCAGTCTTCGTATTATAAATTCTAGATGTTTTCCCTGCACCGTACGTGCTTGCAACTGTCCACCTGAGGATGTCATTAAGGCCCTCGATAATGCCTTCAAAAATTTAATTTTTGGGTGAACCTGAGTGTGCCACATAGCCAATTGCCTCTCAAGTGCATGAGTCTCATGTAGAAGTTCAGCTGGCTCTATACTGGATGAAGATGAAGATATGTACATTGCATTTACTAATTGTTCTGAAATTGGTCTTTGGACATGACGGTAGAAGTGCATACCTTTCCTTTTTGGTAAAAAGAATTAAAATATTTAAACTGGTCGAATTTGCATTAAAGTCTTAAAATATTGACCATTTACGAAACAGTTATTGTTTTCACTAGGCCCACTAAGCGGCTCAGGCTACATCAGAATAAGTATTACTGGCCGTCGGCCCGGCAAGTTTTGGTGTTTGGTTTGTTGCTTTTATTAGTAAAGGGTTTGGACTTCGGGGCATCTTATGGGCCTTGGCTATGTTATATTAAAACATGAGCTTTTATGCAAATTTGGACGGAATAGAGGGACCATCATAAAAGGCGTATCAGAGCCGGACGGCGTATATACGGACACCCCTGCTGGTTAGCGTACACCCGCTTCATCTAAATGTTTTAATTAACGAGAGGAACAGTTGTAGATTGGGCCGATGCCCCGAGAGGTTATTTGGAGGATTTATTAGTCTTTGAAATATATCCACATTAAATACCAAATAGAAAGGACGAATGAGCCAGATAAATTCATAAAAGACTAACAAAACAGAGATTACAGAACTGTGCAACACTCCAATTATTGCATAGCTAATGAGCAACTCAGAAATGTCAAACTTTGAAGAGAATTGTCTTGAGAAAAGGTTAAGATATTTAAATAATTCCAACGGTTTCATCAAGGGATCTTAACTAAATTTGTTGAGCTTGAGAAAAACTGCTTTGGTTCATGCTACAGTCCTTTAAAGGTACAGAGAAGGTACTATAGATCAGGGTGTCCAAGGACATTCGGTCCTGACGATATGTCGGTCCCTCAGACAACTTGGCCCCGCCTGGGACAACTCGGCCCCTGATCATGAGACAATGCTTGGTCCGGAGGGCATCTCAGTATATAAAATTCAATGCAGAAGAATGCACAAAGGCTTGCATAAGTGTGCAGATAAACTGTAATGCGGTTGAAATGCTTCATAGAAAGTTACATCCTGATGATCAGTAACTTGACGCGAATTTAAGTTGGAAGCAAAGGATTAACGGATTGAAAAAAAGTGAGAAGTTTGTGATCACGGCTCACTTTAGATAGGACAAATAGGGTATATATGTTACTTTAAAACTCCAAGAACGAGAAATTTGAAAAGATTGTTGAATAGGCGTAACGTTAGTCAATGTATTGTTTCATTTCAAAGGCACAGTTGCAGTGAAAAATTGTCAGATGGTGGAGAGTGCGATTTTCTGTATTAAATGGCCCTTGTAAGGATCCCAAATTATCAAAGGCGTTCTGTGCATGATAGTCGTCTCGCGAATTTATTCCCCTCTTCGTCCTTGTCTTGCTAAACGGCCTCTAATTTCGTAAAGCCCAGACTTTATCCTGTACTTGCCCTGATCCATATTGCCTCCGAGTGAACAATTTCATGGCAAACAGCAAACAAGCAGAGATCTTACTACAGAGTGCGTAAAATAAAATGTCTCTGAACCCACCTGCAGAGTCCTAAGTAGACGGCCACAATTGCAGTTACAAGTTTTGTGTTTCAGAAAATTAAAAAAATGCCATTTCCACTTACCTTTATAGCAGTGTCGAATATATATCCTCTTTTGAGTAATTACTCTGGTACTACGAGTGCAGAACTATAGGTGCAAGAGTAATACACGTCCGCGAGCGGATAAAACATTTCCACTGGCAGTCTAGGATTGGGCTGCCCGATTTTTCGGGGTAGCATGGGGAAGACAACTGGACTGCAAAAGGTTACAAAATGTCACTAGCAAAACTGCAGTGACCAATTATTTTTATGGCTAATTAGAAGCACCCACATTATTCCGACAATCTGGGGCATTGAGGTGCCGAATATTCTCTCATACTGGGGATCCACGCGTGGTACTTGCCACATTCGAGTCAGTTGTGTTGTTTGAGTCGAGTTTCCCTGCAGTTCTGGGGTATTATTTGGAATGCTGAATGTTGTGACCTCAGCTTCACCTCAGTCAGGCTGAGGTCGCTAGGTACCGTGCAGCCCCCTTACTTGGAACATCCCTATGGTCATTCCTATTTGCTCTAAGATTTATCCCCTCTTTATTCTTCAGAAGCACTTTGCTATTCGTCTAATACTTAAAGGAGATGACAAAAATGACATTTCGGAACATAACAGAAAATATATAACATTCTGAACACAATGGCCCAAAAAACCCCAAACTTCATAGCTTATTGGTTCTCGAGATATCACAATTCTCATCCCTTACAGGGGCCCAATGCCATTCCAAAACGGAGCAATGTTTTGGACACCGGATTTCATGGTAGTCGGGATGGTTTCGATACAATGTATATTATCTCCAATATGGTCTACCAACCTGTCACTGACAGTGGGGTAGGAAACCGGGGGCCAGAGGGGCCATGGCCTCCCAATTTTTTGACGGGGGCGCACAATGCCATTTTGCCCCCCCCCCAAAGAGCGATGGTTTACAGTTTCGTTTACCCGTTTTTTTGCTCTCATGAGAACAATTTTCTAATAAGAACCCAAAATTTTAGGCGCGTACGCGCGCTATAGAGCGACCCTAGTTTCTTCAATAGTCCATTCTACAAAGCTAAATAGCGCAAGTCTCTTCCACCTTCCAAGTTACATGTAGAGAAGTAGTTTAAAGTAGAGGTCGTAAAATCATCCCGCATATCTCAACGCTTAGTTACTATTCTCTTCGTGTGTTTATTGGGGGACGTTCAGAGGTGGAGGGCACTCACGGAGCAATTTTGGCTACCGCGTTTTTTATCGGGAGTCGGAATGGTTTCGATACAGTGTATAATATACCAATATGGTCTACAACCTGTCAACCCCTAGAGATTTCTCTCTTCTTTTCATTCTTAATGATACAATGTTTTGTGAAACTACTAAAAATTCGAGCGCTTTCAATTTCCACTTTAGATTCGGGAAAACTGAAAGAACGCGAAACTATGCTTCCTAAATTTCACAAATGTTCAATAAAGAAGCAAACAATCAACACACAGATAATATATATATATTATAGTATATAGTATACTATTAATTATAATATATGTCATATATTATATATATATTATTATTATAATATATATATATATATACTTCATTGCAAAAGAGCATCACACCAACAATTAAATACAATAAACACACACTTGGCGAAACATATCCAAATTTTGGACCACAAAGGTTATCGAGTACAATGAAAATAAAAACAGCAACCTAACAACTAGTGAAGTAGGCCTAAACGAACACGAAGATTACAAAAATAAAGCGAAAAAGCCTCAAGCCAAGGAGGAAGAAAAGGAAAATGCGGATTAAATGGATCAGCGAAAAATACAAAGGCATATTTAGTGCGTCAGGACTTGCGGCCTGAACGCGGAAACCATCATCGAGTAAGCCCTTAGGGTAAACAGTATCCAGCTTCCCAAATCATCGTGTTCAGCATTGCGAAGGTCGGCTCTCGCTTGAAGGACTCTAAAAATAGTAAACGCTAAATTATATTGGGAATGAAAAAACCAAGGTGTTCGTCAATCGCCAGCAAATCATTACGCTGTTTCCTGAGTTGAATAAAGCGTAGTGAAGATTGTGTGATTTAAGGCAAAACGAAGTTTAACCGTTGAGCCACATATCGGTAAATTGCAGGTCGGGCAGAAAATGCAATAACCACAAAAGACGACCTGCAAGTCCCTCCCTGGTTTTAAACGAAATAATTGCCATTCTCTTATACGAATGGAAACTTTGCCCTTACCAATAGATCACACAAGGAACCACGTCTGTCGCCACAGGGTTTACAGCTTGGTTAAAGTCTAAGTTTACTAACCTGGTTTAGTTTGGCACGTACAAGTTTCTTCCTAGGTTAGGAATGCGGAAAATTACAACATGCACAAGTCGGGGTCAATATGAGTCCCCGACATTACATAATATATATATCAATATATATATAATAATATATATAATTATATATATATATTAATACTCATGTATATATATGGATATATATCTTATGTACATATATTCTTAAATTATAATGGAAAGTGATTGATAAATTGGCGCTATAATGATATTTACTCTTGTGGAAAATTAGTATTATAATTATATATTATAATTATGATTATATATTATATATTATTAGTATATATAATTATTATAGAATCATTATTTAAATTTTATTATATATAATCATTATTATTATTATTATTATATTTATATAGATCTGGATTATATTAATAATTATTACATTATTATTATTATTATTATATTATAGTTATTATATCATTATATTATTATTATTATCACTTATGATTATATTATATACTATATTCATATATATGATTTCATTATATTAATAATAATGATTATTTATATTATATACTTATATTATATTATGATTAGCATATATTATCATTATCATTATCATTATGATTTTTATTATAATATAATCATTACACGATCGATATGAATTCATTTAGATTAATTAATTTATCATACATATATTTCATCATTAATGATGCATCAATTGATAATGGCCATTTGAGTTATGCTTCATTTTAAACATTATATTATGCAGTCCTCATATGTCTATCAGTATCATATCATATATATGATTAATATTATCTTATATTGTCATAATATCTTCATTCATTATATTATATTATATATTATATAATATTTAATAAGCGCACTATCAAAGCAAAAAGTCATTCTAAGGCTGACAAAACCAAGATAAGAGCATGAACATACAAGATGTAAGGAAAGGAACCTAGTGGAAAATAACAGCCAAGAAAAGACATTAAAATACAGCGCAACAAAAGCAACAACAAACAATTAATACATGGAATTAACCACGTTTAAGCTTGGGTCCAAAAACCTGAAGTGTTGGTGCAAATTGAATATTACTTGGAAGATCATTCCAAAGACGTGGCCCAACGCAAAGAATTGATCGCAAAAGATTTTGCCCAGTGTTCTTGGTATAGGAAGATTCTCCTGGCACTAAAATACTAGAAGCGTTATGTTAGTTTTATTTTAGACGTCAGTCAGAATCGGTTTTACTTGTATTTAAAAGCACTTCCAAACTAATGTGTAGGATCTTAAATTTAATTCGAAGTGTAATGGAATAGAGTTCATTATTAAAAGTGTTGAATTTTTAGTACTCTTTATTAAGACAAGCTTAAAGCATTTTTGAATTTCTGCAACTTGTTAATTCTCAAAGTGGGAGGCCTATAGAAGGCTATTACAGTTTCGATGTGATTATAATTAAACATTAAATTGTATGCAAGCCATCAATGTAAAGTAGTTCTATGTTGCTATTCGACGATAATTTCCATAGCGATCTAAATTTACATTTGTATGGTGTGATTTATCGATAAATTCTTATCTAGATGAACGCCAAGTTTTTATTAACATTAACTTTTGAGTATTTCACAGATTATTTAACAGACAATGTATTATGTAACTCATTTACATAATTCCTTAGCAGATCCAATACGAATTTAAACTCAGTCTGGAGTAATTCATCTTTATTATTGTGTTCCATCCAGGTTTTACTTACTTAAGGACAATTTAAAAGACCTGTGGTGCACAATTCAGAGTCTGATCTTAAGAAACTTATCTTTTAGTGCATGATCACGATTAATAGTTCTAAAAATTTTAGGAATACATTTCTGCATTGTAGATGCATAGGGAATATAATTCTAATTTATTATGAAATAAAAAATCAAGATTATTAAAAAGAGATGAATATTCATTAATTTTCAACTTGAAATCACGTGGTGCCAGGTTAACTCTTGAAACACCAAGGCAATGGCTGAAACACCTAAAATTGGGCAAGGACATTTGCAGACCACGGGTGATCAACAGATCGAAAAGCTGGAATCTATGGGCAAAGAGCATGGTATTTCGATTTGTCCATAGTTCCACAGTATGTCATGAGTGAATTGAGGAGTTGCGTTTCACAGGTTGAAGAATTACGGAATAGGCGGACTGGTAAACTGGGAAAAGGTTGGTTCCACAGTGTGCCATGAACTAGCTTCAAACACTTTTCAAGTAGTTATGACATGAAGTTCAAAAGTTATTATTGGTCGAAAAGTTGTTAGTGAGTTCAGCCTGGAGAACACTTTTATATATGATTTACTTACGGCCATTCAATATTCCATTATTTGGACAAATTACAGTCCTTTACAGTATGACATTTTATTATCCTTAGGTGTATGTATGACAAATTTATCTAAGGATTTTTTCAAAGTTTTAGGTGAAAATAAGTTATTTGATCTATTTTACATGAAATCACTATGGCAATTGACGAATGTTGAATCAATATGTTATAGTATCTTCAATCACTGATAAAAACTTTTTGAAATTCCTTCAAATAAATACACAATGAAATAAATAGGATAACTACCACTCGTGAATCTAATAATTTGAATAAATCCAGATAGATGTGAAAATATAATGTTATTAAATAAATTCAATAAAACCTTACATGATTTACATACAAAAAAATTATGAATGCGGGCTATTAGGCGGACAAGTGCATTTCGGCATTGCCCGATATTAAAATTCAAATTTTGTAACGCCTGACGCTAACCTATAGGGGGCGCTACCACTTAGATAGTGAAACGAAGCCAAGCTCACAAAATTCCAGCCAGAGCAACCAAAAAAATATACTTAGCTACACCATTGCTAAATGTGATTTTTTATTTGATTTAATGGCCATGAAATTACGACTGTCATGGCAAAATTAAGTAAGTGTCAAGGTGTCGGGTTCAAGGTCCGAGAATCTGGCATCTTGTTGCACCCCCCCCAATGTGTCAACATTAATTCTACAAATGGTAGCCATGTATTTGGGATGCAATAAATAGCTCTAATAATTTTATAGTTTCAATGCAATATAATGAATTAATTTTATTAATACTTAAAATCAATTAATAGAATGGTGGATCAAAATAAAAACTGATATTAATTCTACAAAGGCTAAAATAAGTATTGACATTGGGGGAGGAGACAAAAAAATAATTCTCACATTTTCTGAAAAATTTCCCAACTCCAACTTAAAAAATTATACCCAAATATAAAATTAACAGAAAAAGATAATTAACAACAAACATTTAAATTTGGTACTAATAAGATTATTTATGGTCGGTATGGGAAGGCTAATGTTTGTTAGCGTAATGCTCTCGATTTATATAAGCGCGAAACCTAAAATAGAATCAAGTAAAAGAATTTTAGATAATGATAATAATAATTCCAAAATAATACATTATCGGCCTAATATCTAGATAAGATTCAAATTTTATAAAAATTTAATGAATAATTAATTAATTTATTTAATAATACATATTAACTTTTAAAATTAATAATTATTCAAATAATCAATTTGAGTAAATACATGGATATAATCAGTGGATTAATTAGGAATTTCAATAGTAATTTTAAATAAGAATACTACATATAATAATAATAATATCATCAAGAAGTCATGTAATATAGAATACTTTCAACTAAAACTGAATAAAAGATCTGATATAATTTTCCCAATATAAAACTAAGTATCATTAAATAATGTCCAAAATATCAAAGTATAATCAATAATAAGGATAATTGCTGATATAGAATTATAATAAAAGTTTGAATATGTTATAATAATCGAATTAAGTAATAATTACAGTACAAAATACTTTAAATAAGTGTAGCTTTGGCAAGTTCATGCGCACATGCTGAAGAATCACATTGCTCTTTAGTTCCCATTACCTTCGTAATCCTTAGCTGAACGCATCGTCAAATTCACCAGGACATACTAGTTGGAAACATAGGAAACAATGTAACATATTTGCACGATCAAGTTCATGGATTTGATTTAAAGGATACCTTTCCTGTATAGCGAATGTCAGTGTCACAAATTTTGGACCCCAGGGATACAGCCATTGCTTTGTATTGTTACAATAGTTACCTGGCAAACGTGGGTTCAAGTTAAATTAAGAATATTCATAATTAAAAATCTTGATAATGTTCAGTTCACATAGGAAGGTTAAGCCCCATACCTGCCATAATCCGCCTATGCATTACATCCAGAAATGTTTATATCTAACTAATTTTGAACTATCAGCAGGATGATCATGAACCACTATAAATAATCATTCTTAAGATCGATATTTATTGAATTTACCTACAGGTCTTTATCGAAATGTGTTAAGTCAAGTCAAACCTGGATAATCACGTAGACTAAATGCATGAAATACCAGACTGAGTATAACTTCCATTTCTTCTGCATAAGCAAATTATGTATAATTGCTGTTTACTTCAAGTCATAAGTCTGGTATTATGGAAATATCAATAATTAATGTTAATTATATTTGGGCGTTCTCTGGATAATTGAACCTTAGATAAATCACAGGCAACAAAGTAAGGGCAGTTTGCTAGGTGGCGAAATTATCGTTCCGGATGGTGCGCAATTTATTGGAAACTGACCTTACCCAGTGATGCGTGCATAGTAAATTGATACATGGTTTAATGATATAATAATACTATATGTAATTAGCCTTATATACATATCTCTCATATTACTTGTGAGATTAAATAAGTTGCGAATCTCAAAGATAACATTAAGCTTGTCTTAAATAAAGCCAAGACTAGATTGTTAAATCTTTTGAAAAAAAATGCACTGCTATCAGTTTACACTTCGAATTAAATTTAATTCCCTCACTTGTTGGAAGTGCATTAAATGAAAGCCGCGATTGACAACTAGACGTGCTGAAATTAAGAACTAACAAACCGTCCATTAGGTTTTCCTAAGTGCCAGGAGAATCTCCTTATAAAGAAGCACTGGAAATCTTTCGACGTCTTTTGCGGTTCGGATCTTTGGATGATCTTCCACTGAATTCAATTTGCTACCAAAACACTCGGTAGGCAACAAAGCTTTAAACGGTGATTAATTTCCAGATATAATGTATTTATGTAGCTTTGTTGCTCGAAATTTCTTTCTTGAGGTTCTTTACATTAGGTCACTTCCTTACATCTTGATATTTCGGATGCTCTATTGTTTGTTAACAGACAAAGATAGTGTTTGCGTTATCAGGCCTAATATCCCGTTATATAATAATAAGTTATGATAATATTATTCGAAATAAATGTTCACATGCAAGAAATTCCATTCTAATTTGAGAAAAGGTGTGAACAATTTGAACACATGTTAAGGCAAGAAGTTTTAGGCCATGTAATTAGATAATATGAGGGATGGTGAATTTGGAAGACAATGACCTTGTATAAGTACTATTGCATTGGGGTTGTATATTCAATATAGTATATATCATATATATATGATCATATTATATAGTAATATATATATGATATATAATTATAAGATATATATATATAATATTGATATATATGATTTATATATGTAATACATATAAGTGATGAAGTGGTTGTATTTGATAATTTGTAAATGTTGTAATTTTTCATGAATTATGATAAATGAAGAATTTTAGTATTTCTAAATAATTTAATATAATAAGAATAATACAAAGTCTTATTATGATAACATATAATAATATAACTTAATGAATAATTCCAGGGTATTACATATATAAAGGAGCATTGCTATAAATTTTATGAGGTGATTAGAACAACATTCGATCCAATAGATAAAGCTAATATATATTGATTATAATAATATATCTTATATATATACATAAAAGTATAGATATCCATATTGAAATATTATCGGCACTATTATATCCCGACTTGGCTGTGTAAGTTTCTGGGATTCCCTAATTAGAAAAACTTGTCATGGGTTTTCAAACTTAAAACCCAGTTAGTAAATGTACTTTGTAGACAACCAGCCGTAACCCTTGAAGACATGCTTGTTCCTTGCGTGAACTATGGTTAAGGCCATATGGTTACATTCGTTTGTAAAGGGGAAGTGCCAAATTATTCGTTTGAAACCCAGGATGGAAGGTGATGAACAAGGTCGTCTTTTTTATTTTTGCAGTTTATGCCGCATGCATTAACAGATATGTGGGCCTCAAAGGAATTTCTTTATCCCTCTAGATCAAACAGTCTTCATAGGCTGTATCAAACTCAGGGAATGACAGGAATGCATTCTAGGCGAGTACGAACACCTTGCTGGGTTTATTGATTCCGATAGAACTTTCGTTAATACTATTTTAGAGGGAATCCTTCAAGGGGACCGACATTCGCAATGTGAAAAGCCTATGGATTTGGAAGTAGATGCATTTATACCTGTTTACCATTAAGGCTTAACATCAGTAGTTGTTTCACCGTCCACTGCTCCGCATAATCCAGTACGAGTTAAAGTATGCCTCTTGTCATTTTCGTCCATTTTCCTGGAGTTTTCTTTATCATCTACTTGCTTGAGGCTTTTGCTTTAATTTTTTGTAATTTGTGTCGTTAGCCTAACTTACTAGGTTCAGTTAATGCTTTTATTTATCTGTAACTCGATAAGGATCTCCTTGTGGTTCCAAAAATTGAGATATGGTTCAGCAAGTTGTGTAATTGTTAAATATTGGGTCCGTGGCTCTTTCAAGAAAGTTAAGGAGACCATATTCGAACGATATATACATAAGTCTAATATTATTAATTATTAACTAGCCATAATATTTATATGAAAATACTCAATGACATATATTGTATTGCCATAAAATTTGGGAAAAGAAAAACAGGAAAGCAATTAGTTTCAACAATCTTTCAAATGTTTCCTCGGATCTAAAGCAAAAAATACAAAGCCTCGCAAATTTTAAGTACGGTTCACAAAACCAAAACATTGTAATCATTTGCTGAAAAGAGTAAGTAAATCTCAGGTGTAACTTCTAGAACATTAAAATTAAACTGTATCGAAAAACCATTGGTACCCAGAATTAAAACATACGGTACCGAAAATTGCTCAATCGCCTGAGTCCCAGCATCTCATATGTAAGTCCGCTTTCAACAGAGAGAATAGTAACTAAGCGTTAGATACGATAAAATTTTAAAGACCTAACATAAACAAATTCTTCTAGCATGTAAATAGATTAAGGATGGAGAGACTTGGCTATTAGCTTTGAAAATGGAAACTTCTGAAAGGAAATCTTAGGGATGCTCATGCAGCGAGTTTGCCAGGTCTAAAATTTTGGTTTTATTAGAAAATTTTTCTCATGAGGCAATAACGGTTTTAAAAAGAAAATGTAAAGATACCTCCATTGTGGGGGGGTCAAAATGGACAATGCCCTCAGTCAAAAACAATTGGGATAGGCCATGACCCTCTGCCCCCGTTCCTACGCCAATGTCAAGGGGACAGTTTAAGACAACATGGAAGATAATTATACGGACTGTATAGAAACCACTGAAACTACCGATGTCACACATTGTCGTTTGAAATGCGAGTGTCAAACGTAAGGGATGAGAATTTGTGATTCTCGAGGAAACCAAATAGCTATGAAGAGGGGTGTACTTTTGGCGATTGTGTAAGAAGGTATATACGTTAGTTGGGTTCCTGAAATGGGGCATTTTGATACAAGCTCTTTAATAGTATTAGACGGACATAGCGAGTCCCTTTGAAAAATTATGGGGGATAAATCTTAGACAAAGGATAGCTACATTAGGGTAACTGGTTCGCCTCAATGTAATTGGGGGCTCACGGTACCTCAAAGCCGGACCTCACCTGACTGCAGTGACACTGAGTTTCACATTCGAGCATTCCTAAAAATTACCCCGAATAGCACCATGAAACTTCAATCTAAGGACAGCAACTTGAGATGAAAGTGGCAGTACACGGGCGAAAATCCCCAGTATTTTAGAGAAATTCGGCCCTAATGCCCCAGATGGCGAAAAAGGTAGTGAAAATTTCATTTATAGCAAGTATAGAAATAATGGCCTGGAGTTTTGCTGAGTGCAATTTTGTAATATAGTAAAGTTGTTCACAGGTAGGAAGAATCTGGCAGCTAAATTCAAACTGAGTTGGAAATTTTCCACGTGCAGGAGCGTGTACTTACCTGGACTAATGTTACCGAAGTCAAGTTTGTATCGAAAAGAGGAGTATTTTTATTCGGCAATTTCTTGAAGTAAGTGGAAATGTGTCATTCTTAATGTCTGAAACACAAACTGTGACTGAATGTCGTTACTGTCATGCAGAGTGGTAGCAGCATTTATTAACTCCCTCATCGGAAGTAAATTCTCATGTGTTGCTTTCCAAAAGAAATTTGTCACTAGGCAAATATGAATGGGCAAGTCAGGAAAAGGTTCTAGTGGACATACAAGCAAATAGACGGCCGATAAGCAAGACCAAGTGGTTTAAGAGGGAGGAAAAACGCGGAGACGGACTATCATGCCAGAACGCACATGTTACATTTTTGCGATCCTTCACATTCAAGCCATAATCACAGAGAAATCGGCCTAATCTTGTTAAATTTATTTCACTGCAACTGTTTTGCAAATAAACATACTATTGACTTACGTTACGACTATTCAACAATCTTTGATAGGATTTCGTTCTCTGGGGAGTTTTAAAAGTAACATATAACGCCTTCTGAAGGGATCTAAAAGTGAGTGATCATATGAACCGTTCTACTATATTTATCAAATGTTAATTTTGCCTTCCAACATTATCGTCTTTGTCAGTTACAGTCATCAAGGTGTAACTTATCTCATGCATTTTAGCATTGGAAACGGGTCATTGTACAATTCTATACTGCACCATTAGTTGCACCTTTGTGCATTCTACTGCATTCACTTTAATTCTGGGAAAGTCATCTGGTTAGTAAGTTGTATCAATGATCAAGGCAGAGTTGTCCAGGCGCCAAGTTGTTGATGGACGACTTATCGAGTCAGGGACCCATATTGTCCTTGGAATGTCTATAGTACCTTTCTGTACAGCCTTTGAAGGATGAGACAATGAAACCAAAGCAGTGTTCTCAAGCTCAACATTTAGATTAGTCCTGATGAAAGTACGCTTGAATTATTTAAATATCTTAAGTTCTCAGAGCAATTCTCCTTCAACTAATTTCTGAGATGCCATAAGCTAGAATGATGTTGCAAGTGAGTAGTTTGGGGTAGTGATTCATAGGAATTATTGCTCATAAGGCTCTAGTTTTGGTATTTGATGTTTATTCAAGAACTATAAAAATCCTCCAATTTAGACTCTCCTGGGGGCATCCAAGAAAATTGCAACGGGTTTGACTTAACACGCAGAAGGCGTAATACGGTTACGGGCTTCAGTAGCGCTGGGGATCATGGGTCCCATAACACAGAATGCAAATTTGCTAAGAAGCTCTGTTTCAAAACATAGACAAGCACCATAAGATGCCAAGTCCAAACCCTTTATATACAACAACTTCTTAAACATCTAGACTGGGGCCGATCGGAGCCTGAAAATCATGATGTACCTGAGCTGGATTAGTTAGCCCTGAGGGCGATCAACAGTAGACTGTTCTGTAAAGATTTGGTTTCAAATTTGAAGTCAGGACTGTTGAATTGCAAATGGGACCAACTTGTTGGCAATATCTTTTAATCTTTTCACATAAATAACGGCATGGATACAATTACGTCTTGTCCAAAACCAATTCCGGAACAATTAGTCTTTAAGTACTTGGTAATCTCCATATCAGTTATGAGCGTGAAATTACAGAAGACTATGCACTTAAGATAGCAAATGGCTATGTGGGCACACTCAGTTCACTCAAGATTTAAATTTCATTAACAATTTGAGGGGCTCTACATGGGAAAACATCTTCTGGTGACAGTTGCAAGCACGAAAGTGAGGGGAAAACATCAGTATTACAGTTTATAATACGAAGAACAGTGGCATACACATAGCCATCCTGGAGTCTCTATTTTGCAGATGTTTGTAATAGTTAAAATAAGACGGTTCAGGTAAGTAACCATTGTTGTAAATTTTCAACTTGCTGGTAAATTTTCACCAAGATAGCAGAAGCGGTAGCTCATGGCTAACTGTCACCGAACAACGTGAATTACGAAAGTTAGAAAATTAAGGAGAGAAATTATTTTGCGGTCTCATTTAGGGAATGTGCTCTATTGGAAAATTGAAGCAGTGACAACATGTGTGGGAGTGTCTGGTCGTATGATCAAATGCAGAATGGCAACAAAAAGCCATGAAAATGGTGGTCTTAGGTAGTGCAATTAGGGTTCGTAGGCAAGCAGATTTTATGGTGAAGACTCTTCTAAACAGTCAGGAGAAGGAAATTCTCATAGTAGTGTATGTTCCCAATATTAATCTGAAAACACTCTTTAGGCACAAATACATTTGGAGCCTCATTCACCAGGTCGAAAAGTTGTGAGCCTAGTTTTTTGCATAAGAATATTCAAAGCACAACTGGAGTTAGTATCCAGGCTGATAAGCCGCCAATACCCTAAGCTGATTTCATTGAGAGTGGGCACCGGATCAAGGGGGGCGCAGACAGGGATCATTGTTGAAGCCAGTAACATGTCCGTGCGCATTTCCTTTCAAGGCCACATGTCAGTGCATGTCCTGACTGTTAGGATCATCAAAAGATATGGCTAATTTGTTGCAAATGATTACTTTCGTTAAGTCACATCATCTTTTACAAAATCACTTGTCTTGGGAGACTTGTAGGGCCACTTCTGATAAATTCTACTTTAGACTTAGTGATGTATGTCCTTCCTCATAGAGTAGAGTGTTTGTGATAAGTTGAGAGTTTAAAAAAAAGCTGTAGGCCCCGGGCCTGATGGGATTCATCCTGCCATTCTCTATGAAGCTCGAATTTGTCAGTTCCTCTTTTCTTATTTTCAGAAGTTTCTGGATTCAAACTTGTACGTGACTGGCGGATTGCTAATGTTACTCCAAATTTAAAAAAAGGGGATCGGAGCTTGCCTGCAATTATAGGCCGGTAGTTTAACAAGTGTTGTGTGCAGAAGATTATTGAATCAGGATGTTGCTTAAATACTTTTAGATAATGCGGTACTCAATCTGTTCACAGCATGGTTTTAACGAGTAGATCTTGTGTACTAATTACTAAGCTTTGTTGATGAGATTTCCTATCTCTGATTCTGGTCACAGTGTTGAGTCATTTACCTTGATTTCAAAAACTTTGATAAAGTTCATAGTAGACTTATTTGGTTAACACTGCATAGGTAATTAGGCATCAAGGGCAGTTGTGCGACTAGATAAATTCATGGCTCAATGGTAGATCTCGAGAGAGTGTGTTATGTAAATTTCTCTCTTGGAAAGAAGTACTAGTGGAGTGTACCACAGGGTATCTGTTCTTGGCGCTTCTTTTCTTAATTTCATCAATGATATTGATAGCTCCTCTCACATCTAGTCATAGTAAGTTTGCTGATGATACGAACTCTATAGAAGGTTAGTGATAAGGATGATGGCCTCATACTGCAAAAAGACTTGGATAGGTTATTTTCATGGTCTAGACTTGGCAAATGTTTTAGATGCAGATAAATGCAAAAATCCTTCACTTTGGTCCTAAAAATTTCAGCCAAGGTAGATGTTTATAACATGAATGGTTAATATTCTGAGTGATGTGCTTTGAGAAGATCCTGGTGTAGTTATACAGGTGATTTAAAGCCATCTAGACAGTGGAGCTGTGCATGCTAGGGCTATAGGGTGCTTGGATTGATCAAGAGGAATTTTCAGTAAGTTTAGTAAAAGAAATTGTATAAATCTGTATAAACAGTTGTAAGTACCCCACCTCAAACTATGCAAGCCAGGTTGGAGTCTTCTATGAAAAGGTAACAATTTCTGTTTAGAGCAAGTTCAGAGGAGAGCACTCGCCTTATACCCGAGGTGAGACACCTACTTATCATGTCAGACTTAAGCATCTTGGGCTTGCCCACCCTGAGTTGAGAAGGATTCGGGGGGACATGCTTCAGGGTACAAATTCTCTCTTGAAAGGAATCCTTTGTATCTTGCAATATTAAGGTCAATGTGATTTCTAGGGTTTGAGGCATTGTTAAGAAGCTAGTAAAGTGTTTTGCAAGCTTGACATAGAAGTTCAGCCTTGATTCTCCATAGAGTTGTTAACGAGTGGAACTATGTTCTGACCTGAAGTGTGGTGAGTTACTTAACCTACAATGTTGCACTGCTTTAAGGTTAACATGACAAGTTCTTCCATAAAACTCTGTAGGATCTAATTTCGTGCTGGGCTCTGTTTGAGTGTTGGTTGGTTTCTTGTTTTCAGTTTTAGATTGTAGACTTCAGGGCATCTTAGTGCGGCCTTAGCCCTCCTTGCGCCCTTTAACCTGTATGTGTACTGTATCGTTAAAATGGTTGTCCTCTCAACATTACGCATCATAGTCATTACTTGACGAGGAAGTCCTGAACTATGACTTGCTGGGGGGGGGGGGGGGGGGGGGGGGGGGGGGGGGGGGGGGGGGGGGGGGGGGGGGGGGGGGGGGGGGGGGGGGGGGGGGGGGGGGGGGGGGGGGGGGGGGGGGGGGGGGGGGGGGGGGGGGGGGGGGGGGGGGGGGGGGGGCGGGGCGGGGGGGGGGCGGGGCGGGGCGGCGGGGGGGGGGGGGGTGGGGGCGGGGGGGGGGGGGGGGGGGGGGGGGGGGGGGGGGGGGGGGGGGGGGGGGGGGGGGCGGGGGGGTGGGGGGGGGGGGAGGGGGGGGGGGCGGGGGGGGGGGGGGGGGGGGGGGGGGGGGGGGGGGGGGGGGGGGGGGGGGGGGGGGGGGGGGGGGGGGGGGGGGGGGGGGGGGGGGGGGGGGGGGGGGGGGCGGGGGGGGGGGGGGGGGGGGGGGGGGGGGGGGGGGGGGGGGGGGGGGGGGGGGGGGGGGGGGGGGGGGGGGGGGGGGGGGGGGGGGGGGGGCTAAGATAGGCCACATCTATGGATGCTTTAGATCTAGATTGAATTATCTAAATTTGCACTATTTCTTGCGGGACTTTTTTCTAATTTTTTTTTTTTTTTTTTTTTTTTTTTTTTTTTTTTGTAATGTTTTGAAAAGTCCCATTGCTGCCTCTGTAGACTGAGCATCTTAGTGCCAGATTACTGTAGCCTGCGACTCTGTAGCAGCTACGTAGCCTCAAAAGATGGTCTCTCTTAGAAAATCATAATACACCCCTTTATATATTCTTCAGAGTCTGCAACCTTTGTACAAACTGGCCTGTATATAGGCCCTAGCATGGACAAGAAGACAACTTTCCTTGCTAGCTGTATACATGTACACGGTGGCAGCTAAGCCAGTAACTATACAGTAATAGCCGTACTGCGCTGCATAACGTGTATACAAGTGAAAAGAGTTGCCTGCTGTAGCGAAGCAACCGGACGCTCATGTTGACTCCACCCCTTACCAATGCTGATGAGGTGTGCATTAATTATCATGAATTTATTTTTGTCTTGGAAATGAGATTGGCTAGAAAGTTGGCAGACTGTTGTATTGTACTAACTATTAAACTTACATTAGGGGTAAGCAAATATAAAGAATTTTACTTGTAGCTGATAAAACTCAACAATAACCTGCTTACAGCAGGCTAGTGCCAGGTGGATGCTCAGTCAATTAAATTCACCGAGCATGATGTGATGTCTATATGTAAATAACTCCCCCTCTGCAACTGGAACAAAGCATTCAGCTCAAGATGGTTGCTCAGTTGATTCAGCTAGCCTCACTGCTTGGCTTTAGTAGATTCCCTCAGTGTTTTACGCACAAAGTGTCAATGTCAAATATATAACTTGTTCCAGTGCACTGAGGTGCACTGAGACTATGCATCCACGATATCTAAAAGTGGTCATTTGGGTGGTTCATTATTCTATAGTTACTCAGATATTTTCTGTTAATCTACAATACAAAACTTTGTGGGTAATAGGTATCTGTATGCTGTTACATAACAATACAGTGTTACTGAGCTTTCTTGAGGATGTCTCTTTGTCTCTTGATTCTGGTCACAGTGCTTACAGGGTATGTCATTTACCTTGATTTCCAAAGAGCATTTGATATTGATAGCTCTCTCACATCTAGTAGTAAGTTTGCTGATGACACTAAGCTCTATAGGGAAGTTAATCATGATGAAAAGGATGCTTCACTGTTGCAAAAGGACTTTGGTAATTTTCATGGTCTCAGACTTGGTAAATGTCTTTTAGTGCTGATACTGTAAATGCAAAGTTCTTCACTTTGGATCTAAAACTATGAATCATGATTATAGCATGGCAGCAGTATTTTGAGTAATGTGACTTTGGAAAAAGATCAAAAAGATCTAGGTGTTGTTATTATAAGTGATCTGAAGCCTTCTAGGCAGTGTAAGGGCAAATAGGGTGCTTGGATTGATCAGAAGGAATTTCAATAATTTTAGTAAAGATATTTTGTTTAATTTGTACTGTACAAGCAGTTGGTTTGTCCACATCTGGATTATGCCATGCAGGCTTGGAGTCCCTTTTATGAAAAAGACAAGTTGAGAGGTGTGTGTATAGATGGGTATGCAAGTCAGTAAAGTGTGTAGGCAACCTGGACCTAGGCCTGGAGGCTTTTCGTGGCTCAGGCTGCTGAATGGTGTAAATTATGTTGGTTGTGTTGTACCAGCTAGAGGAAGTGTTGGAAAAAAAAACTGAGCAGTGAGCAGTCTGTACAATTGTCAAGTGTGGTGTTGTGATGTGTGAGGGTGCAGTAAGAGGTGGAAAAAAGGGGTGAGAGTGGGTGTGGTGAGTGTAGGCAGCCCAGACCTAGGCTCAGAAGCTTTTCGCGGCCCAGGCTGTTGAGAGGTGTGTGTGTAGATTGGTATGCAAGTGAGTAGAGTGTGTAGGCAACCTGGACCTACTGTAGGGCAGATCCTTTTCGCGGCTCAGGCTGCTGGATGGTGTAAATTATGTTGGTTGTACGGTTGTACCAGGTGAAGTAGTGGAAAAAAAACTGAGCAATGAGCAGTCTGTACAACTGTCAAGTGTGGTGTTGTGTGTTTGTGATGTACGTGTGAGGGTCAGGGCGGGAAATGGGTCGAAAGGCCGAAGGGCAAGGCGGAATCATGGTCAAGGCGGAGAATGGTCGAGAGACTGAAAGGTCAGGCAGTCTGTGGTCAAAGAGGAAATGGGTCAGCAGGAGGAAGAGCAAGGGGGATCAAGGTCAGGGCGAGCGAAGGGTCAGTTGGGGTGTAGAGCAAGGACCAAAAACAACAATGTGGCTTAATTGTTCTTGTCAGAAATCCACTTTTCTATCCCAGTCAAGATGCTTTATGAAGCATCCTCTTCTCTCTCCATCCCTCCTCTTCTCTGCCCTCCCCTTCTCTCACCTTCTCTTTGCTCCCCTTCACTGTCCTCCCCTTCTTCCCTACTATTCCTCCCCTTCCCTACCTTCCCTCTTCTTCCTCCCTTTCCCTACGTTTCCCCCCTTCCCTCAGTCTTCTGCCTTCCTCTCACATCTGCTAGTAATTTATTTTACTCAAAGCAAAATATGTAAGAGTATGAACTGGAGAACTATAGTTTGACTAGTAATCAAACAGATAAGCCACCTTAATATAATAAAATATTGATTTAAGTTTTGGAGAACAAATATATTAAGTTTATTACAAGTATTAATACATAACAAAATTAATATAAAAGTAATACATTGTAATACACATATGCAAAGTAAATAAAAATCATCAAATTCTTAAATATGTAAAAATAACTCCCATTAAGCAAATGTGAAGACATACCATGTACCATTAATTCTCAAAATACATGCCTTCAAAGTTTGATGATTTCCGAAGTAACTCATTGTCTATGCAAAAATAATGATGTGGAGTGTTGCACAGTGTTAAAATTTCTTTTCATAACCCTATATAAATTATCTCTTAATTACTTATCAGATAGTTTACAGTTTGGAGAGTGATATCAATATTTCTCAAGGAAACAATTTTAACTTCATACTAAATCCATCAGAGGATAGCAATAGTACCAGTGTCCTTGAAATTAAGGTTGAAAAAACAAAGGCTAAGATTAGCCATGTATGGTACAGCTGTATGTCCATCTTTCGATGTCACATATTTGCATATTGTAGCTTATGTTTATTCATGATAAAAGTGAGAAATAGAAATAAGTCTATAAAATGGTCAATATTTGATGGATTTTAATGGGAATTGAGGCTGTTTTCTGGATTTTAATGCTTTTTACATTAAATATCCAACTATGTAATTTTCATGTCACCACACCTTTAAAGAACCAATATTGTACTTGACAAATTGCTGTTAAAAGTTTAAACTCCAGTTAGAACTTTTGTTGGGGGTAATTTACATCTATTTCTTATTTTCTATTGCAAGCAGTGCTCAAGGCTAACCTAAATTTTGCCATGACTTGGGCAACTGGAATATTTCTGAGTCGGGTACCCACAGCCCTATTCCTACATATTGACATTATAACTGATGTAAGAACATAATACCCCAGAGGCCATGAACCTTTCACAACTAGCCTACCAATTTATTAATTAATACACTACAGTAGTAAGTTTACAGACTTTTCAATGGTTGGCAGGGTTTGGATTTTATACCCAATAATGGAGGCAACAGGTCCGTAGGTTGCAGCCCCCAGATATTTTGACTTTGAGGGCCCCCTGAAAATTTCCATAAAACAAGCATCTTTTTTGGCTTAACTTTCTCATGTGTTTCTAAGTTATGACTGAGTTAAACCAGAAGTCCTGACCTGATTTCTACATTGCTTAATATGAACTCTGCAGCACTAGTCTTAGATCTCTATTCTGTAATGTTATATGTTTGAAAAGTTTGTGAATTAGAAATGTCATGTGGGAAATGATTCATGGTAAACTTCTTGTTAGGTATTATATTGTATTAATACAGAACATGGTTACATGAGTGCCCTACAGGAGTGTTTGCACTTTTCGTCCAACACTGTGGAGGATCCCAAATTTTCAATGGGTTGTATTAAGGACCGTGCCTTGAAAGCTCTTGGTGACCGTGACCGAGCACCACACACAGGTCTTCACTTAAGCCTAAAGCTGTGTTTCCATGAGGCAGACGCAGGCGCGGGCACGGACGCGGAAGCGGGCGAAAAAAAATCGCTCACCGTTATTTTCAATAGAGCCGTTTCCACGAGGCGGACGCGGACGTGGGCGGTTAGGCGCAGCGCGGATGCGGTTTTTCAAATCGCTCATGTAGCGATTTTACCCGCGCCCGCGAGTGCCCGCGTGATATTTTGCAATCATTTCCGGGAATTTCTCCCTTATCACACGAGCTTGTAGTAACTGGAAAGTACACTGAAGAATAGGCTAATCGCATGTGCCAACTTGTTGAATAGCACAGAGTTGTATAGCCGATTGTGTAGGCTACTGTTTACACAGCGAGGTCAGTAGTTCAGGACTTCCTCGTCAAGTAAATGAATATGATGCCGTAATGTTGAGAGGACAACCATTTTAACATACAGTAACATAACAGGTTAAAGGGCGAAGGAGGGCTAAGGCCCCATAAGATGCCCTGAAGTCCATACAACCTTAACTGAAAACAAAGAACCAACCAACACCAAACGAGCCCAGCACAAATTAGATCCTACCAGAGTTATGGAAGAACTTGTCAATGTTAACCTTAAAGCAGTGCACAGATGTAGAGTTACAGTAACTACCCACTCAGGCAGACTATTCCACTCGTTAACAACTCTATGAGAAAAGCTGAACTTCCTAATGTCAAGCCTTGCAAAACACTTAACTAGCTTCTTACAATGGCCTCAAACCCGAGAATCACATTGAACCTTTAAATAATTGCAAGATGACAAAGGATTCCTTTCAGAGAGAAATTTGTACACCTGAAGCATGTCCCCCCGAATCCTTCTCAACTCCAGGGTGGCAAGCCCAAGATGCTTAAGTCTGACATGATAAGGTAGGTGTCTCACCTCGGGTATAAGGCGAGTGGCTCTCCTCTGAACTTGCTCTAAAAGAAACTTGTCCTTTTCATAGAAGGGACTCCAAGCCTGGGCTGCATAGTTGAGGTGGGGTCTTACCAACTGTTTATACAGATTAAGTATAATTTCTTTACTAAAACTACTGAAATTCCTCTTGATCAATCCAAGCACCCTATTAGCCCTAGCAGCAGCAGCTGCACACTGTCTAGATGGCTTTAAATCACCTGTAATAACTACACCCAGATCCTTCTCAAAAGTCACATCACTCAGAATACTACCATTCATGTTATAAACATACCTGTGGCTGAAATTTTTAGGACCAAAGTGAAGGACTTTGCATTTATCTGCATTAAAAGACATTTGCCAAGTCTGAGACCATGAAAATAACCTATCCAAGTCTTTTTGCAGTAATGAGGCATCATCCTTATCACTAACCTTCCTATAGAGCTTAGTATCATCAGCAAACTTACTAATACTAGATGTGAGAGAGCTATCAATATCATTGATGAAAATTAAGAAAAGAAGCGGGCCAAGAACAATACCCTGTGGAACTCCACTAGTAACTTCTTTCCAAGAAGAGAAATTATCATTAACAACAACTCTCTGGGATCTACCATTGAGCCATGAATTTATCTAGTCAGCACAACTGCCCTTGATGCCTAACCTATGCAGTTTAACCATAAGTCTACCTAATGGAACTTTATCAAAGGCTTTTTGAAAATCAAGGTAAATGACATCAACACTGTGACCAGAATCAAGAGATAAGGAAATATCATCAACAAAGCTTAGTAAATTAGTAACACAAGATCTACTCGGTAAAAAACCATGCTGTGACAGATTGAGTAGCCCATTATCTAAAAGATATTTAAGCAAACAATCCTTGATTACAGATTCAATAACTTTGCACACAACACTGGTTAAACTGACCGGCCTATAATTGCAAGGCAAGCTCCGATCCCCCTTTTTAAATATTGGAGTAACATTAGCAATCCGCCAGTCAGCAGGTACAAAGTTTGAATCCAGAAACTTCTGAAAAATAATGAAAAGAGGAACTGACAAATCTCGGAGCATTCATAGAGAATGGCAGGATGGATCCCATCAGGCCCAGGGGCCTTACAAGCTTTTTAAACTCTTCAACTTATCACAAACCAACTCTTCAGAGAAGACAACATCACTAACTAAAGTAGAATTATCAGAATCCCTACAAGTCCCCAAAATAGATGATTTTTGGTAAAAACAGATAGGCCTACGAAATAATCATTTAACAAATTAGCCATATCCTGATGATCACTAACTAGGACAACACTTGACAATGTGGCCTGAAAGGAAATGCGCAGGAAGAAATGGTTACAGGCTCAACACCTGTGCCCTGCTCTGCGCCGCCCGCGTCCGCGTCCACCTCGTGGAAACACAGCTTAAGGATTGGCGGTTTATCAGCCTGGTACTCCAGTTGTGCCTTGGAATATGTCGCAGAACTAGGCTCAACACTTTCTCGACCTGGGAATGGCCCAAAGTATTTGTCCAAAAGGTTCAGATTTGAATATTGGGGAAATAACAACACTATGAGAAATAATTACCTTCTCTGACTGTTTAAGGAGAGTCTTCATATAAAATACTGCTGCCAAACCACTAATGGCACTACCAAGAACAACATTTTCTATGCTTTTTGTTGCCATTCTGCATTTTGAGCATAGACAGAAATCCCACACAGGTGCACAGTGCTTCCACATTTCCAAAAGCAATTCCCTAAAATGAACCGCAAAATAAAATTTCCTCTTAATTTCGACTTCGAACTTCGAACTTCGAACTGGTACAGTGAGCCAGAGACACCGCTCTGCTTCTTGTGGAAAATTTCCAAAGTTGAAAATTTACATCAATGTTACTTACACTATCCTGTCTTACTTTTAAATATTACAAATTCCCTGCACATCATAAGAACTCCCAGGGGTATTTATTCTCAGCTCTTCGTATTATAAATTATACGATGTTTTCCCCTGCACCGTACGTGCTTGCAACTGTCCACCTGAGGATGTCATTAAGGCCCCTCGATAATTGCCTTCAAAAATTTAATCTTGGGTGAACTGAGTGTGCCCGTGCACATAGCCAATTTGCCTCTCAAGTGCATGAGTCTTCATGTTGAAGTTCAGCTGGCTCTATATATACTGGATGAAGATGAAGATATGTAGGCCTACATTGCATTTTACTAATTGTTCGGAATTGGTCTTTGGACATGACGGTAGAAGTGATACCTGCCTTTTTTGTGTAAAAAGAATTAAAAATATTAAAACTGGTCGCAATTTGCATTAAAGTCCTTAAAATATTGACCATTTTACGAAACAGTTACTGTTTTTCACTTAGGCTACTAAGCCGGCTCAGGCTACATCATGAATAATTTACTGGGCTCCGTCGGCCCGGCAAGTTGGTGTTTGGTTTGGTTGCTTGTATTAGTAAAGGGGTTTGGACTTCGGGGCATCTTATGGTGCCTTGGCTATGTTATATTAAACATGAGCTTCTTATGCAAATTTGCGACGTGAATAGAGGGACCCATCATACAGGCGCTATCAGAGCCCGGTACGCGTACATACGGCTCTGCGTGTTACGTCACCCGTTGTTTGTTTAAAGGTGATCAGTCGTCTTGAAATATTCTTTGTGACGTCAGCCTTTTCTTGACATGTTTCTGCAGTCGTCACTGTTCAAGGATACACCGTACAAGTAGCTATGATGACATCGGTATAGCTAGTAGGTATACAGCTACAAGCCGTCTCTTCTTGCTTACCGATTAGCTATACCATGCTTGTACGGTGTATCCTTGAACAGTGACGACTGCAGAAACATGTCAAGAAAAGGCTGACGTCACAAAGAATATTTCAAGACGACTGATCACCTTTAACCGAGGACAGTTGTAATTTTGGGATGCCGCCCCGAGAGGTCTATTTTGGAGGTATCTATTTAGTTCTTTGAATATATCCACATTAAATACCAAACTAGAAAGGACCTAATGAGCAGATAAATTCATAAAAGACTAACAAAAGAGATACAGACACTGTGCAACACTCCATTTTTGCATAGCTAATGAGCAATCTCAGAAATGTCAAACTTTGAAGAGGATTGTCTTGAGAACGGTTAAGATATTTAAATAATTCCAACGGTTTTTTCAACAGGGGAACTTAATCTAAATTTGTTGAGCTTGAGAACAACTGCTTTGGTTTCATGTCTACAGTCCTTTAAAGGCTACAGAGAAGGTACTATAGATCAGGGTGTCCAAGGACAATTCGGTCCCTGACTGATATGTCGGTCCCTCAGACAACTTGGCCCCTGCCTGGGACAACTCGGCCCCTGATCATGAGACAACTCGGTACCGGAGGACATCTCAGTATATTAAATTCAATGCAGAAGAATGCACAAAGGCTGCATAAGTGTGCAGTATAAACTGTAATGACCGGTTTGAATGCTTCATAGAAAGTTACATTCCTTGATGATCAGTAACTTGACGGCGATTTAAGTTGGAAGGCAAAGGATTAACGGATTTGAAAAAAAGTGGAGAAGTTTGTGATCACCGGTCACTTTGAGATAGACAGTAGGCGTATATATGTTACTTTTAAAACTCCAAGAACGAGAAATTTTGAAAAGATTGTTGAATAGGCGTAACGTTAGTCAATGTATTGTTTCATTTCAAAGCACAGTTGCAGTGAAAAAATTGTCGAGATGGTGGAGAGTGCGATTTTCTGTATTATGGCTTGTTAAGGATCCCAAATATCATAAGGGCGTTCTGTGCATGATAGTCGTCTCCGCGAATTTATTCCTCCCTCTTCGTCCTTGTCTTTGCTAGCGGCCTCTAATTTTCGTAGCCCAGACTTTATCCTGTACTTGCCCTGATTCCATATCTGCCCTCGGAGTGAACAATTTCATGGAACAGCAACAAGCAGAGATCTTACTACAGAGGGAGTAAAATAAATGTCTCTGAACCCACTCTGCAGAGTCTAAGTAGACGCACAATTGCAGTTACAAGTTTGTGTTTCAGAAATTAAAAATGCCATTTCCACTTACCTTCATAGCAGGTGTCGAATATATACTCCTCTTTTGACGTACATACTCTGGTACTACGAGTGCAGACACTATAGGTGCAAGAGTAATACACGTCCGCCGAGCGGGCAACATTTCCACTGGCAGTCTTGGGATTTTGGGCTGCCAGATTTTCTCGGGGTAGCATGGTGAAGACAACTGGACTGCATAGGTTAAAAAATGTCACTAGCAAAACTGCAGTGACCAATTATTTTTATTGGCTTAATTAGAATGCACTACATTTTCCGACAATCTGGGGCATTTGAGGTGCCGAATATTCTCTCATACTGGGGATCCACGCGTGGTACTTGCCACATTCGAGTCAGTTGTGTTGTAGAGTCGAGTTTCGTGCAGTTCTGGGGTATTTTTTGGAATGCTGAATGTTGTGACCTCAGTCTTCACCTCAGTCAGGCTGAGGTCGGCTTAGGTACCGTGCAGCCCCCTTACTTAGGAACCATCCCTATGCTCATTCCTATTGCTCTAAGATTTATCCCCTCTTTATTCTTCAGAAGGGACTCGCTATTCGTCTAATACTTAAAGGAGATGACAAAAATGACCATTTCAGGAACATAAACAGAAAGTATATAACATTCTGAACACAATGCAAAAAAACCCCATCTTCATAGCTTATTTGGTTCTCGAGATATCACAATTCTCATCCCTTACAGGGGCACTGCCATTCCAAAACGGAGCAATGTGTGGCCACCGGTATTTCATCGGGTAGTCGGGATGGTTTCGATACAATGTATATTATCTCCAATATGGTCTACAACCTGTCACTGACAGTGGCGTAGGAACCGGGGGGCCAGAGGGGCCATGGCCTCCCAATGTGTTTTGACGGGGGGCCAAATGCCATTTTGCCCCCCCCCCCAAAGGGCGATGGTTTACAGTTTCGTTTTACCCGTTTTTTGCTCTCATGAGAACAATTTTTCTAATAAGAACCCAAAATTTTAGGCGCGCTACGCGCGCTATAGAGCGACCCTAGTTTCTTCAATAGTTCCATTCTACAAAGCTAAATAGCGCAAGTCTCTTCCACCTTTCCAAGTTACATGTAGAGAAGTAGTTTATGTAGAGGTCGTAAAATTCATCGCATATCTCAACGCTTAGTTACTATTCTCTCGTGTGTGTTATGCGGGACGTTCAGATGGTGAGGGACTCACGGAGCAATGTTTGGCTACCGGTTTTTTATCGGGTAGTCGGAATGGTTTCGATACAGTGTATATTATCTCCCATATGGTCTACAACCTGTCAACCCCTAGAGATTTTCTCTCTTCTTTTCATTCTTAATGATTACCAATGTTTTTTGTGAAACCTACTAAAATTTTCGAGCGCTTTGCAATTTTTCATTTTAGATTCCGGGAAAACATTTAAAGAACGCGAAACTATGCTTTCCTAGTTTTCACAAATTTTATGCAATACATACACACCCGTACATGTTTTTGGCGTCAATTGGGGACACACGTTTTTAACAGTGAAAATGTGGATATCCCCACTTGGGGTGTATCCACACTTGACTAGGGAAAAAAACGCTCATGTCCCCGATTTACATGTACTACACGCATACACACACACTCATGCACCAACCCATGATGTGTGTCCTACTGATAGGTTCACAACATGTAAAATGGGGAAAACGCCAAAAATGCTCAAACTTACTGAGACACATCTTTGAAAGGTGCAAAATCCAATTTCATGGCAAATTTTGCATTCGGGAATTGGGGATATCCCCACTTGCAGGTGTATCCACACTTGCCCGGGGAAAAAAACGCTCATGTCCCCGATTTACATCTTTTACATACGCACACACACACACACACACATATATATATATATATATATATATATTATATATATATTGGGGTGATGGAATCCACGTGTGCTCCATACAAAAAATACAGTAGACGTTAAGAAGGCCAACAGGCCGGTTGACATTTTGAAGCACGTATTCGATCTATTGCAAATATATAGCAAATATGTACAATATATGGTGATACGAAATTTTCGAACACACCTGTGTTCTTCATCAGCGTATAACGACAGATGACTGAGAAAAGGCTATCCGGGACAATACCCAGGGTTTTACTGTTGGACAGCATTACAACTTACCCGGTCACGACCTCAACGATCTAAAATGTATACTGTTGGGCTCTTCTTTTACTTCCCAACAGATCCGCCGTAATTCTGAAACCAAATGGGTCCTAACTCTCAATACACACATCGTGGGTCTGAATAGGGATTTAGGGATAATCAGTGATTACACCTTCCACAACCCCCAATTAATCTGACTGCCTAGCTTTTGCTTGTGAATCTTTGCTAGTGAATCTTTCTTATTGCTAGCCTTCTCAGTCATCTGTCGTTATACGCTGATGAAGAACACAGGTGTGTTCGAAAATTTCGTATCACCATATATTGTACATATTTGCTATATATTTGCAATAGATCGAATACGTGCTTCAAAATGTCAACCGGCCTGTTGGCCTTCTTAACGTCTACTGTATTATATATATATATATATACTTCATTGAAAAGAGCATCACACCAACAATAAATAACAAATATAACACACACTTGGCGAAACATATCCAAATTTTCGGACCACAACGGGCCCTTTATCGAGTTACAATGAAAATAAAAAAGCAAACTGAACAACTACGTGAAGTAGGCCTAACGAACACGAAGATTACAAAAATAAAGCGAAAAGCCTCAAGCCAAGGAGGAAGAAAAAGAAAAGGCTAAGGGATTAAATGGATCAGCGAAAAATTACAAAGGCATATTTAGTGCGTACACTGGACTTGCGGGCCTGAACGCGGAAACCATCATCGATGTTAAGCCCCTTAGGGTAAACAGTATCCAGCTTCCAAATCCATCGTGTTTCAGCATTGCGAAGGTCGGTCTCGCTTGAAAGGACCTCTAAAATAGTAAACGAAAATTTATTGGGGGAATGAAAACCAAGGTGTTCGTACAATCGCCAGCAATGATTACGCTGTCTTCCTGAGTTTGAATACAGCCGTAGTGAAGACTTGTGTTGATTAAGGCGAAAACGAAATTTAACCGTTGAGCCCACATATTGTAAATTGCAGGTCGGGCAGAAAATGCAATAAATACAAAAAGACGACCTGCAAGTCCCTCCCCTGGGTTTTAAACGAAATAATTTGCCATTCTCTTTACTACGAATGGAAACTGTGCTTACCATTAGATCACACAAGGAACAACGTCTGTCGCCACAGGGTTTACAGGCTTGGTTAAAGTCTAAAGTTTTACTAACCTGGGTTTTAAGTTTGGCACGTACAAGTTTCTTCCTAAGGTTAGGGGGAATGCGGAAACTTACAACTGGAAAGTCGGGGATATATAGTCCCCGATATATATATATATATATATATATATATATATATATATATAGATATATATATATATATATATATATATATATATATATATATATATACACGCCCCGAATGACATGGTCTTTGTACACAGGCTTTCTTCAAATTCCACCTCACCAGTACCCGACGGCAATGGGCTGTCGGAGCTTCGGGTCGCCCCCCCCCCCTTCGAGCAAATCCTGGCGCCACCTCTACTCAACTTGATAATAGACTCTGGCTGTGGAAAATCTCCAGTTCAATTAATTATTATTATTATTATTATTATTATTATTATTATTATTATTATTATTATTATTATTATTATTATTATTATTATTATTATTATTATTATTATTATTATTATTATTATTATTATTATTATTATTATTATTATTATTATTATTATTATTATTATTATTATTATTATTATTATTATTATTATTATTATTATTATTATTATTATTATTATTATTATTATTTATTATTATTATTATTATTATTATTATATTATTATTATTATTATTATTATTATTATTATTATTATTATTATTATTATTATTATTATTATTATTATTATTATTATTATTATTATTATTATTATTATTATTATTATTATTATTATTATTATTATTATTATGATTATTATTATTTTTATTATTATTATTATTATTATATTATTATTATTATTATTATTATTATTATTATTATTATTATTATATTATTATGATTATATTATTATTATTATTATTATTATTATTATTATTATTATTATTATTATTATTATTTTATTATTATATTATTATTATTATATTATTATTATTATTATTATTATTATTATTATATTATTATTATTATTATTATTATTATTATTATTATTATTATTATTATTATTATTTTCCAAAGTTCTTCGTTAATTAGTTCCTGAAGGGTTGGGCCCATCCAATAGGCCTGAGGCTTCTTCATGGATGATGTGATAGTCATTTTATGGACAGCATCTTCCTCAGAATGTGGGCAGTTCCAAGCAGAGCAGTTTTCTGGACCAAGTTCATGTCAATTTGACCAGGCAGTTTGTTCAGGTAAGTGTTCATGCCTTTCTTACACATTCCCAGTGCACCAACCACAACAGGTGCTGTTTCTGTTTTCATCTGCCACTTTCTGCATATTTCGATTTCCAGGTCTTTATATTTGCTAAGTTTTTCTGTGGTCTTGATTGATATGTTTTTGTAAGAGGAAACAGCCACATCAATAAGGAGACATTTCTTTTCTTTGAAGTCCTTGAC
>JAIZAY010000476.1:0-7500 GCA_029531755.1 Holothuria leucospilota | reverse complement strand
TTTTCACTTATTGATGATCTCCTCGGGGTTGAAAGTAAACTATGATAAGACCAATATTTTTCCACTGGGACCATTGGCTAGTAGGAAACCGCAGTTTCTGTTAAAGTTTGAGTTTGCTTGGACATTGGGACCAGTTACCGTTTTGGGCATTACTTTTGATAACCAAAAGAGAACATCTCTTTCGTTTGAATTATACCCCAAAGTTGTCCCCGACTTAAAGTAGGTTAAATTTGGTGGTCACAAGAGATTTGACACCTGTAGGTCGGATCACTATTGTGAAAAACGTTAGCTATTTCGCAGTTGGTTTTTCTATTCCAGTTTTGCCAGACCCTCCACGGTCTTTTATCAAGGAGCTCGAGACTGTCATTTTTCGTTTTATATGGGCAGGTCGCCAGATAAAATTAAACGTAGTACTTTAATTGGTTCATTTGAGCAGAGGTTTAAAGGCCCCGGGATATTAAGTCATTTATTAAAGTCTCAAATGCACATGGGTTAAAAGATATATTGATGATGCCCCTGCCGATTGGAAAATGTTTTTCGACTTTATCTCCAAAGTTTTGGAAAGTGTTTTTTATTTAAATGTATTTTCAGATCAATGACATTTCTCTTGACAATGTATTTTTGAGGGATGTGTGTAAGGCTTGGTCTAGTTATTCTTACAGGTATCGCTACGGATAACTTCAAGAATTGAAATTATTTTGAATAATTCCCTCAATCAAATAGATGGTAAACTGTTGTTTTATAAATTCATGTATGAAAAAGGAGTAGTGAAGTTGGTGATTTATTGGATGACACTAACTATCCATTATCACTTATCAAATTTTAGAGGAAATTTTCACTTCATACGTTCCCCTTTACTTTGTATTACGGTATCATCTCAGCAATTCCTAGACATTGGGAAAGAAAATTTTCCTAATGAGGAATGTTAATTTGACCGAGAACAATGTTATGGATGACTTTATCAAGCTCCTCCCCTTTCTAGGCATATTTATAAGTCACTAATTAACGATATCATTGTGCCGCCTGTTGCAATAAGTAAGTGGAACAATGAGTATCAGTTCGATGATGTGCAGTGGCAAACAATATTTCGTACTTCCGTTTGCATCATGTGCTGCGAGTAAGATCCGTTATTTTCAGTTCCGCTTTCTCCACCGCATTTTAGGGACTAACTATTACTTTGTCGAATGAACATTATTGAAAATCCACGGTGTACGTTTCTGCGGTACTAATGATGAAACAATAGAATCACCTGTTTTGGGAGTGTACCTATACTTCTACTTTTATCTTAGATGTTGAACAATCGTTCGGTTATAGGTAGCAGTTTGTTTTGAGTAAGAAGATTTATTTTTTGGTTACAATCTTCTTTTATGCCACCCATTCAATTTTCTCATTCTACATTTGAAGTATATGTCTTTAGTCAGAAACTTAACAACGTATTCCAAGAGTAATCAGTTTTTAAACAAATTCAAGTTCGCTTTGCAGTGGAAACATTATCTTGAAAGTACGAAGGTCATCGCAGAATCACATATGAAAATTTTTTGTGCTGTTTTTCGTCATTGTAAATACTTGTTTGATTGATTATGCTAGTGTTTACACGTTACTTATATTTTTTTTGAAAGATTGTCTTTAACACGGAAAGTGACAGTAAATGGATAAGAGACTTCAGAGCCACTAAAAAGTGATTCAAGTAAGAAAACGTGTACCAATGTAAATCCAAGATTCCATGTTGTATATTTAGCTGATTTTTGTTGTGAACCTGTGGACAACAAAGAAAATATCAAGACAAAGAATGAGTGGAAAGCATCAAGAACAATAAAGATGGAGTTAAAAAAAAAATATATATTATTATTATTATTATTATTATTAATTATTATTATGTATTATTATATTAATAGTTATTATTATTATTATTATTATTATTATTATTATTATTGATTATTCTTATTATTATTATTATTATTATTATATTATTATTTATTATTATTATTACTTATTATTATATTATTATTATATTATTATTATTATTATTATTATTATTATTATTATTTATTCTTATTATTATTATTATTATTATTATTATTATTATTATTATTATTATTCATTATTATTTATTATTATTATTATTATTATTATTGATATTATTATTATTTAATTATTATATATTATTATTATTATTATTATCATTATTATTATATTATTATTATTATTATTATTATTATTATTATTTATTATTTATTATTATCTATTATTATTATTATGTATTATTATTATTATTTTCAAAGTTCTTTCGTTAATTAGTTCCTGAAGGGCCGGGCCCATCCCATGGGCCTGAGGCTTCTTCATGGATGATGTGATAGTCATTTTATGGACAGCATCTTCCTCAGTATGTGGGCAGTTCCAAGCAGAGCAGTTATTGGATTCAGCGTTATTGCACTGATTTGAATGGACCATGGAAAACTTTTTTTCATATTAGTTTAAAAAAGTACGGGTACGACTTCCTTTTTAAATGCAATTGTAAGCCGAATGACGTGAAAAATATTCGGAACACTTTCGTTAGAGAAATTGCACAGTCGTGGTGTAATATTTCATATGTATCGCCTAAGGATAACTACGGCTCTCAAATATTATGGAACAATTCTGACATGAGGATGAATGGTGAAGTTATTTTTTATAAATGTCTATTTGATAAGAATATAAGGTATGTTAATGATCTTTTTGATATACAGGGAAATCCTCTATCTTTTGAAAGATTTAAACGTAAATTTAATGTGACGAGTTTACCTTTTACTTTATATTATGGCTTAATACACAGCATTCCTGTTAATTGGCGTGATTCGATTTCTAGTGACGGCGAAATCCAGAATATTAATGAAGCTTTATTTGATAACTATTTGAATTCGCCCAAGTCTTCACAATTTGTTTACAACAATATATCTATAAAATTAGTGCTGAAAAACCCTACAGCCGTCCGAAAATGGGAGGTCCTCTTTGATGACTTAACGGACCAGGATTGGCCCCGTATTTATTGCACTCCTTGGGTTTCTGTCTCAGAAGCTAGATTACAATATTTTCAATTTAGATTTATTCACAGGATCCTCCCAACCAATAGATTGTGCTATGCTTAATGGGAAAGGCTGACTCCCAATATTGTACCCTTCTGTGAAAACTAACGACGAAACATTAAACCATTTGTTCTGGGATTGTAGTTATGTCTACCAGTTAATTGAGTGAGTATAAACAAAGATATTTAATCATCCTCCTGTTTTCTACAAGCAAAGTTTCTTTATTATTTTTGAGAAGGCAAGGCATCCTTTTAATTTCTTAGCGCTTTATATGAACAGTATATCTTTAACTGCAAAATGATAAAAAGTAAGCCTGATGTTAATTGAATTTTTCTATAAGTTCAAATTCATTGTTAAAGTGGAACAAAATAAGAAAGTAAGAAATAGGAAGTTTGTAAATATTGATGATATTAGAAAGGCATTTGCCTCTTGTCCCAGTTTATTTGCCGATTAAAGGGTTATAGAATTCAAATACTCTAGCATTATTTTTCGAATCTCTTGCAGTATGATCAGGTTATCAGAATATTTTGTTGACCATTTTGTATATAACATCACTTTTGTAAGTAAAATTGTCTTAGTTTTGAAACATACAATAGACAACAATAAAAAGGGAGACAAAAAAAAAAAAATATTTATTATTTTTTATTATTCATTATTATTATTATTATTATTATTATTATTATTATTATACATATTAATTTTATTATATTATTATTATTATCTTATTATTATTATTATTATTATTATTATTATTATTATTATTTATTATTATTATTATTATGCTATTATTATTATCTATTATTATTATTATTATTATTATTATTATGTATTTATTATTATTATGATTATTATTATTATTATTATTATTATCTATTTTATTTATTATTATTATTATTATTATTATTATTATTATGTATTATTATATTATTATTATTATTATTATTATTATTATTATTATTATTATTATTATTATTATTATTATTCATATATTATTATTATTATTATTATTATTTTATTATTATTATTATTATTATTATTATTATTGATTATGTATTATTATTATTTTATTATTATTATTATTATTATTATTATATTATTATTATTATTATTATTATTATTATCCGCATGGATTATGCCTTAAGGCGACACTTCGTGCTAATTCAACAACATTAAGGCGACACTTGGAATTAAGGCGACACATAACTGTCGCCTTAAAGAATAGGTACCATTTAGAAAAATAAGTTTATTGTCGCAAATAGGCTTAAATGTTTGCCTTTTGGTCTAATAAGTATGTCTACTAAATTTGGTTAGGGTGGGAGTTAGGGGTTAGGGTTAGGGTTAGGGTTAGAAAATTTGAATTTTTTCAGTGTGACAAGTCAATGTAACTTGTCGCCTCTAAGTCAGTATCACCGCCTTATTATTATTATTATTATTATTATTATTATTATTATTATCATTTATTATTATTATTATTATTATTATTATTATTATTATTACTATTATTATTTACTATTATTATTATTACTATTATTATTATACTATTATTCTTATTATTATTATTATTCTTATTATTATTATTATTATTATTATTATTATTATTATTCTTATTATTATTATTATTATTATTATTATTATTATTATTATTATGATATCTATTATTATTATTATTATTATTATTATTGTATTATTATTATTATATTATTATGATTATTATTATTTATTATTATTATTATTATTATTATTATTATTATATTATTATTATTGATTATTATTATTATTATTATTATTATTCTTATTATTATTATTATTATTATTATTATTATTATTATTATTATATTATTATTATTATTATTAAATTATTATTATTATTATTATTATTATTCTTATTATATTATTATTATTATTATTATTATTATTATTATTATTATTATTATTATCCGCATTTGGGATTCCACCTTCAAGGCGACAGTTCATGCTAATTTCAACAACATTAAGGCGACACTTGGAATTAAGGCGACAGTTTATGGTTGTCGCCTTATTTCTCAGTGTACTAGATAGAAAAATAATTTTATGGTCGGAAATAGGCTTAAATTGTTCGTCCTCCTCTAGAATGTATCTCTACAAAATTTGGTTAGGGTAGGGTTAGGGGTAGGGTTAGGGTTAGGGTTAGAAAAATTCAAATTTTTGTACACAAGTCAATGGAACTGTCGCCCTAAGTAGGTATCCACGCTTATTATTATTATTATTATTATTATTATTATTATTATTATTATTATTATTATTATTATTATTATTATTATTATTATTATTATTATTATTATTATTATTATTATTATTATTATTATTATTATTATTATTATTATTATTATTATTATTATTATTTTTATTATTATTATTATTATTATTATTATTATTATTATTATTATTATTATTATTATTAATAATATATAACGGATTAATTTCAGCAATACCAACTTTTTGGAAACAAAATCTGCAAAATACAGATTACTCCTATAATCATAACGAGGATTTACTTAATAGGTTGCTTGCTCATAAGAGTGTTTCACAGTGGGCATATGGTAATATAGCCAACGAAATTTTTACTCCACCAACAGCTTTACAGAAATGGAATTATCACTTTGAGAATGATAAATGGTCAAATATTTTTTCTAGTGCTTGGTTCTCAGTAGGGGATGTAAAGTTACATTACTTTCAATTTCGTTTTTTTACATAGGGATTTTGGGGGACAAATAGCACGCCTACATCTTATGAAATTTGTTGAGAGCCCACTATGTTCTTTTGTAAAATTCATGAAGAGACTATTGAACATTTATTTTGGAACTGCCATATCGTTCTTCTTCTTTTTGTTGGATGTTGAGACTATGTTTATTGGTAGATGTTTTGTTTTTTCGAAGGAAGATTTTCTTCTTTGTGATTCAACAGGCTTCTTAAACATCCTTACAACTTCTTAATTTATCACTCGAAATTTTATATCTTTCAATGTAAGCAAGTAAAATAACTGCCAAATATCTTTGAGTTTGAATATAATTTAAATTTGCTTTGGAGGTCGAAAAGCAGATCTCAATTAGAAAAGCCAGTAAAAGATACTTTACATATAACGAGTTTGCATGATACTTTTCGAAATATTTATTTGTAATCTATGTCATGGATATATGCTTTAAATTTCCAAACAATACTCAGTCGCAGTTTTTCTTTTTTCTGGGGCATCTGATACTAAAAAGATGATTTTGTTATTCGTATTAATGATGTAGTTGCACAAGAGCAAGACGTGAGAATAAAATGTGGATGGAAAAAAAAATTATTATTATTATTATTATTACTATTATTATTATTATTATTATTATTATTATTATTATTATTATTATATTATTATTATTATTATTATTATTATTATTATTATTATTATTATTATTATTACTTATTATTATTCTATTATTTTATTATTATTATTATTATTATTATTATTATTAATTATTATTATTATTATTATTATTATTATTATTATTATTATTATTATTAATTATTATTATTATTATTATTATTATTATTCTTATTATTATTATTATTATTATTATTATTTATTATTTTATTATTATTAATTAGTATATTATTAGTATTATTGATTATTATTATTATTATTATTATTATTATGATTATTTTATTATTATTTATTATTATTATTATTATTATATTATTATTATTATTAGTATTATTATTATTATTATTATTAGTATTATTATTGATGATTATTAGTATTATTATTATATTATTCTTATTCATTATTATTATTATTTATTACTATTATTATTATTATTATTATTATTTCTTACTATTTATTGTTACTATTATTATTATTATTATATATTATTATTATTATTCTTCTATTATTATTATTATTATTATATTTTATTATTATTATTATTATTATTAATTATTAATTATTATTGATTATTGATATTATTATTATTATTACTTATTATTAATTATTATTATTATTATCTGAATTATTATTATTATTATTAGTATTTATTATTATTATTATTATTATTATTATTATTATTATTATTATTAATTTAATAAAGGCGCACTATCACCAAAAAGTTATCTAATGCGCTGTACAAAAACAAGAAAGAGGCGATGAAAAATAGGCAAGACTGTAAGGAAAGGACACTAAGTGGAAAATACCACAAGAACCACCCCAAAAGAGTCTTGGACCAGAAAGGGCAATAAAAAAATAGCTGAGCCAAGCAAAAGCAACAACAATACATATTGAGTCCAGTGGAAAATAACCCACGTTTTTAAAAGCTTTGTCCTAAAAACCTGAAGTGTTGGTGCAGAATTGAATTCACTTGGAAGATCATTCCAAAGACGTGAGCCGGCCAACCGCAAAAGAACGATCGCCAAAAGATTTGCAGTT
>JAIZAY010001185.1:0-19570 GCA_029531755.1 Holothuria leucospilota | reverse complement strand
TGTATTTTTTCGCCAGTTTGGAATAGGGCTCCAAAACTCCCCCATGCGAGAGGTTTTAATTAAGGTCGAGGTTGCCCAGTTCAGCAAAAATTTTCCCTTGGGGACTAGCCCTTTGAGGAAAAGAAGAACTTTTTTTTGGGAAAGTATATTCGGTTTTGCCCTTTCGGTTCTTTCCCAAAGGGGGTCGGGGGACTTTGGGAAAATTTTAAATTAGGCCCTCGTTTTTTGGGGAGTTTGACTGATTATGTGTGTTTTACCCGATACCGGGCATTAATTTTAAAACTGATCTGTGTTACAGAAATTTAACACTTTTACAATTTTTACATGCTATAAAAATTTGGGCTTGGTAGAAATTTTTCCCTTTTAAAGTAGTCTAAAAAGGGGCCCTTTAGACCCATGATGCAAGGGGTACGGGGTTCAAGGTTTTTCCACGTTCAGTAAAAGTGTGCCCTTTTAGGGGACGTATTTCTTTAGGGGGGTAAACCCTTTTTAACAAAACTTTGCGTTTGCGCCTTCGGTAGAAGTCGAGGGGGATTTGGGCTTTATTCTTTCATCGTACTTTAGAACCAGTAGGCTGTTTTTAGTGAATTTGTAACTATCTTTATTATTAAAAAATATGGGGCCTGCATAAAATCCGCTGTGCGTTAATTTTTGTGTGTCTGGGGGGGTTTTTTTTAGGCGTAGTCTACAGCTTGTATACTCTTAAACGGGCTCTTCAGGGGCCGTTATAGAAACTCGTTGGAGTGTTTGGAGGTTGCGATTTCGATAGTCATTTTTAGAAAATTGTTTTTCCCCTGTCGTATCCTTTTTTGCACCTAAAAGGGACAGGCCCCATGTGTGGAGGTGTAAATTTCAGAATTTTGGTCGCGTTAAATGTTCTGTCAGTACGGGGGCTCCTCTTAGAGAGAGGTTTTTTCGGAATAAAGTTTGATTTTCCCTTTTGGGCTCTTCCGAAGAGTCGGTGGACTTTGAAACCCATTTTTGTTCTTTCCCCCGACTCTTTTTGTTTTCTTGCTGAGCTATTCCAAGCCTTGCCAGCCGGGCCTTGGGGTTTTCAGTAATGTATATTGAATGGAAGGTAAATTTGTTGTTGTGATCGGGACAATCGTGATTATCATCACTTACTTTTCCAGCGTTGATGTCATGATGTTACTAATTATCCAATAAATAGCGCCTCCGTCTCTAATCACGTGTTGGGCTCATTTTGTGCATTCGAAAAATTTCAAAATTTCGAAAACGGGAAATCACACCTTGAGCCAAGCTTCATATTGTTCCGATTGGATCTCTTCAAAATTTTGGGTGGAAACTCACGTCCGAACAAGTCTACGTGGATATTTTGTGATCTTTAGAGAACTTTCCAGAAAATTATTGAGGAAGCAGAGGGGGCCAACGTTCGGACCATATGAATTTTTACCCCTTGTAAACATTTTCCGGGAGCTATGTGGCCTAATGCGTTTTTTCTGAGCTGCCACGAAAAGGTTAAGTAAACGTCGACGATCTCCCAAAAAGGACTTCCGACTGGTCAAAGTGTGTTTTTGGTTTTAGCATGACAACAAAGACGTTGATTAAGTTACGATATCTCACACTTTTTGGAAGGGCTGTTTTGGAACGCCACGTTACTACGCGAGGAAAGCAATATACACCTCTGGCCTTTTCTGTACTACGGTGCCACTTCAATCCCGAGTGAGATAAATATATTCCTATGGAAAAGATGTTACTGTTCGTGAAATAACAATATATTTGCGCAACAAGGGAAGATTTAATACTGCCACAACAGTGCACTTGGTGCCAATGGGGTAGAAATGGCAAGCCGATTCTAGCACTTACTAACGCGTACATTTATAGTTACACCAAACCATAAATCGCCACTCCTTCGAATTCTTAATGTTGCCAAGAGTCAAAAAATGTCGAATCATTTGTTTTGGCAAACTCACATTACGTTTAAACTACCATTAATAGCATAAGAATGTATTACCTTATTTTGTCGTGCCTATTTTCACTACCACAGATGATTAAAGTTGTAACAATATCAAAGAAAGTTACGTGGGACCTTTCCCTCCCTTCTTTTATAGAATATCAAAATAAACCTTCCATAGTAATATCTTTTTATTTTCTCTGGTAAAACTATCAATTTGACCTTCTTGTGTAAGCAGATATCCTTAATGTTAGACTTTCAAATCCAAAATTGTATTCCCAGTCGCAGTAAAAACGTACACAGTAAAAAAAACATGTAAAAAACCTGAAATGAAAATATTTTTAAAACTGATGTGTATGCTAAATTATTTACCTGTGTTGACTTTTCATTTAGACACTTAAAGGGAACAAGATTTCAAGGATTGCAATCAATACCTTTCCACAGGGATTAACAGAATTGTGAGTACACCTTATAATACGGTTTCCTTCATTTTAAAACTATACTTTGCTCTCAAAGTTAAAAAAAAATGACATTTCCAATGAATGAAATGTACTTGTTTATGCAAGCAAAAGATTTTAAGATTAAGGAATGGAATTCACGGGTACCTTCAAAACACAAATTGTAGAGGTATTCAAGGCTTTAATTTTGAACGGCTATGAGCAGAAGACATAGAAACGGATAACTCACAAATAAATATACTCCTTGCATGAGGTAAACTACCAGCCTTGTCTTTTCTTACGTGTAAAAAGCACTCATGTAAAACAAAGTGTAGTTTGATGCCCAAAAAAATTTTTTTTTCTAAACTTCATTTGTTAAATACTTTATGTTGTTGGAAGACTTTTCACCTACAATGGGATTTTGGGTGGTTATCGCCATCGTTAACGACCCAAAGCTATACAGACATGGCACCGTCATAGGATTATTTCAGAAAATTTAATACTTTTACAAAACCAAACCATATTAATTAAATTAAGCTACTCATAATAAAAAGTTTATGATGAGAGTATTATCACATTAGACAAAGTAAGAGATTTGGAGCTCACCGGATTTTTTTTAAAAACCGATTTTTTTTACCGGCAGTCCCAAAACAAGAGAAAAAATCTGTTGGATATTGATAATGTTCCCATGTGTCCCTTCCCGTCTTTTGGCAAAAGGCCTTAATACTCTAGCCTAAACCTCTTTTATACAGTTTAAGGACCTTGTAAAATTAGAACTAAACTCATGTTGCACACTCCCCGTACACTTACCCCTATATACGTAGGACTTAAGGAATTCGGTAAGAAATGTTCCCATGTTTCCTCAGCACGGGTAAACAAATCCTGTCTTTAGTTGTCATACTTAGTAGGCCCTCGATCTAATTTCTTCAAAGCCACTTTTTTATTGGAGACCTTCTTGACCATGACGGCCCAATTTGTTGTAACTCTTTGATTTTTGTACTAATGTTTTCAAATTTTCTGCGCAACAGATAAGTCATATTTTTTATTATGTCCCACAATAACAAAACTCTTAAATTTATCAATTGTAGAAAATAAAAAATTAGGTAAGTGGCTCTATCTTTTACCCCTAAAAGGACAGTGTGTTTTCCGGCCAATCTATTGGGGTTGTGGGGTAATAGGGCGGAAGTTTTGACCACGTTCAATCGATTTGACAACAAATAAACGTGGAATAATGCAAGCCGTTTTTGGGGAAAAAAAGGGGAAAAAAAGTTTTGGCCTTTTAATTTTTCCCCTTTTCCAGTATTAAAAAAAAAGGGGGGGAAATTTTTTTTTTTTTTTCCCCCCCCCCCCAAAAAATTTTGGGGTTTAAAAATTTTTTTTTTAAAAATTTCCCCCAAAACCCCCCCCCTTTTTTTTTTTTTTTTTTTTTCCCCCCCCCCCCCTTTAAAAAACCCCCCCAAATAAAAGGGGAAACCCCTTTTGGGGGGTGGGGGGAAAAAACCCCCCCTTTTTTTTAAAAAAAAGGGAAAAAAAAAAAATTTTTTTTTTAAAAAATTTTTTTTTGGGGGCCCGGAAAAAAATTTTTTTTCCCCCGGGGGGAAAAAAAATTGGGGTTTTAAAAAAAAAAAAAAAAAAACCCCCCCTTAAAAAAATTAAAAAGGGTTTTTCCCGGGGCCCAAAAAAAAAACCCCAACCCTTTTTTTTAAAAAATTCCCCCCCGGGGGGGTTTTTTTTTCCCCCCAAAAAAAAAAAAAATTTTTTTTTGGGGGTTTTTAAAAAGGGGAAAAAATTTTTTTAACCTTTAAATTTTTTTTGGGGGGGCCCCCCCCCCCCCAAAAAATGGGGGGGTTTCCCCCCCCCCCAAAAAAAACCCCCCAAAAATTTTTGGGGGGGGGGTTTTTTTTTTTTAAAAAAATTTTAAAAAATTTTTCCCCCCCCCCTTTGTATTTTTTAAAAACCCCCCCAAAAAATTTTTTTTTTGGTTTTCCAAAAAAAAAAGGGGGTTTGGGGGGTTTTTCCCCCCCTTTTGGGAAAAATTTTTCCCCCCAACCCCCCGGGGGGTTTTTTTTAACCTTTTTTTTGGGTTTTTTTTTTGGGGTTTAAAAAGGGGGGGGGAAAAAAATTTTTTTTTTGGGGGTTTTACCCCAAAACCCCAAAATTTTTCCGGGAAAAAAAACCCCCCCGGAAAAATTTTTTTAAATTTAAAAATTTTTTTTTTAAAAGGGGGGCCCCAAATTTTTTCCGGGGGGAAAAAAAAAAAAATTTTTTTTTTTTGGGGTTTTTAAACCGGAAAAAATTTTAAAAAATTTTTTTTTTCCCCTTTTTTAAATTTTTTTGGGGGTTTTTTCCCCAAAAAAAAATTTTTTTAAAAATTAAAAAGGGGAATTTTAAAAAAAAAACAAAAAAATTTTTTGCAAAACAAAAAAAATAAAATTTTTTTTTTTTAAAAAAAAATTTTTTTAAAGTTTTTCTTTTTTTTAAAATTTTTTTTTTAAAATTAAAAAAAAATTTGAAAAAACCCAAAAAAGGGTAAAAAAAAACCCCCCAAAAAAATTTTTTAAAAAAAAAAAAAATTTAAAAGGGGGGAAAACAAAAAAAGGGGGAAAAAATTGGGGGGGAAAAAAGGGGGGAAACCCTTTTAAAAAAAAAATTTTTTTTTTTAAAAAAACCCCCCCGGGCAAAAATTTTTTTTCAAAAAAAAAACCCAAAAAAAAAACCCCCGGGGGGGGCCACCAAAAAAAAAAAGGGGGGAAAATATTTTTTTGGTTTTAAGGGGGGGAAAAAAAAAAAAGGGGGAAACCCTTTAATTTTTTTTTTCAAAAAAAAAAAAAAAAACCTTTTTTTGGGGGGGAAAAAAACCCCCCAAAAAAAAGGGGGTTTCCCAAATTTAGGAAAAATTTTTAAAAAAAAAATTTTCCCTTTTAAAACCCCAAAATTTTTTTTTTAAAAAAAAATTTTTTTTTTTTGGGAAATTTTTAAAAAAAATTTTTTTAAAAAAAAAACCCAAAAAAAACCCAAAAGGGGGTTTTTTTTTTTTAAAAAAAAAAAGGGGTTTTAAAGGGGGGTTTTTTTAAAGGAAATTTTCCCTCATTTTTAAAAATTAAAAGGAAATTTTTTCCTTTTTTTTTTTAAAAAAAAAAATTTAAAAAAATTTTTTTTTGCCCCCCCCGGGCCCTAAAAAATTTTTTAAAAAAAAAAAGGGGGGGGGGGGGGTTTTTCAAACCAAAATTTTCCCAAAAAACCCCCGGGAAAATTTTTTTTTTTTTTTCCCCCCCCCTTTGGAAATTTGGAAATAAAAAAAACCCCAATTTTTTTTTTTCCCCCCCCCCAAAAACCCAAAAAGGGTTTCCCCAAAAAAAAAAAAAACCCCTTTTTAAACCGGGGGAAAGGGCCCCCCCCTTTTTTTAAAAAAAGGGGAAAAAAAACCCCAAAAAAAAAAATTTTTTGGGGGGGTTTTTCCCGGCCCTTTTTTTTAAAAAAAACCTTTTTTTCCAAAAAATTTTTTTCCCAAAATTTTTTAAAAAAAAGGCCCCCCCGCCAAAAGGGGGGAAAAAATTTTTTTAAAAACCCCCAAAAAAAATTTTTTTTGGTTTTTTTTTTTGGGGTTTTTTTTTCCCCCCATTTTCCCCCCCTTTTTAAAAAAAAAATTTTTTCCCCCCTTTTAAAAAAAAGGGGGGGAAAAATTTTTTCCTTTTTAAAAAATTTTTTTAAAAGGGTTTGGGTTTTAAATTTTTGGGGGGCCCCCCCCCAAAAAACCCCTTTTTTTGGGGGAAAAAAAGGGGAAAAAAAAAAATTTTTTTTAAAAAAAAATTTTTTTTTCCCCCCCCCAAAAAAAATTTTTTGGGAAAGGGGGTTTTTTTTTGGGGGGGTTTGGGGTTTTAAAAAAACCCCCCAAACCCCCTTTTTTAAAAAAAAATTTTAAAAAAAAAAAAACCCCAAAAAAAAAAAAAAAATTTTTTAAAAGAAAAAAGGGAAAAAAAAACCCAAAAAATTTTTTTCCCCCCCAAAAACCCCCCTTTTTTAAAAAAAAACTTTAAAAATTTTTTTAAAAAAAAAAAAAAAATTTTTAAAAAATTTTTTTAAAAAAAAAAAAATTTTTTTTTTAAAAAAAAAACCCCCCCCCAAAATTTTTCCCCCCCTTTTTTGGTTTTTTTCCCCAAAAAAATTTTTTTAAATTTTTTTTGGGGGAAAAAAAAAAATTTAAAAAGGGAAAAATTTTAAATTAAAAAAAAAAATTTTTTTTTTAAAAATTTTTTTTTCCAGGAACCGGGGGGGAAAAAAAATTTTTTTTTTAAAATTTTTTTAAAAAAAAAAATTTTTCCGGGGGTTTTTTTTTTTAAAAAAAAAAAACCCCCAAAAAAATTTAAAAATTTTAAAAGGGAAAAAGGAAAAAGGAAACCCAAAAAAAAAAAAAAAGGGGGGAAAAACCCCCCGTTTTTTAAAAAAAATTTTAAAATTTTTTTTTTTTTAAAAAGGGGAAAATTTTTTTTTTAAAAAAATTTTTAAAAAAAATTTGAAAAAAAGGGGGGGAAGTTTTTTTTTAAAAAAAGGGGAAAAAAAAAAAAAAAAAAAAAACCCAAACAAAAAAAGCCCCTTTTTAAAAAAAAAAAAAAATTTTGGTTTTAAAAAAAAAAAAAAAACCCCCTTTTTCCCCTTTTTTTTTTTTTTCCCCCTTTTAAAAAAAAAAAAACCCCCCCCAAAAAAAAAAACCCCGGGCCCCAAAAAACCCCCCCCCCCCCCAAATCCCCCCCAAGGGGGAAAAACCCCCGGGCCCCCCCCTAAAAAAAAAAAATTTTTCCCCAAACCCAGGGGGGAAAAAAATTTTTTCCCCAAAAAAAATTTTTGCTTTGGGGGGCCCCCCCGGGGGGGCCCCCCCCTTTAAAAAAGGGGGGGTCGGGTTTTTTTCCCCCCAAAGGAAAAAAAATTTTTAAAAAAAGGGGGGAAAAAAACCCCCCCCCGGGGGGGGGGAAAAATTTTTTTTAAAAAAAGGGAAGGGGGCCCCCCGGGGGGGCCCAAAAAAGGGGGGGTTTTGTTAAAAATTTTTAAAACCCCCCCCCCGGGGAAAAAAAAAAAATTTTTTAAAAACCCCCCCCCCCCCCCCAAAATTCCCCCCTTTTAAAAACCTTTTTTCCCTTCCCCCTTTTTTTTAAAAAAAAAAAATTTTTTAAAAAAAAAGGAAAAACCCCCAAAAATTAAAAAACCCCTTTTGGGGAAAAAACAAAAAAAGGGGAAAAAAAATTTTTTTTTTAAAAAAGGGGGTTTTTTTTTTTGGGGTTTTTTTTGGGGGGAAAAAAATTTTTTCCGGGGGGGGGGGGTTTTTCCCGGGGGGGGTTTTCCCCCCAAAAAAAAATTTTTTTTGGGAATTTTTTTTCCCCCCCTTTTTTTTTGGGGAGGCTTTAAAAAAAAATTTTTAAGGGTTTTTTTTTTTTGGGGGGCCCCTTTTTTTTAACCCCCCTTTTTTTTCCCCCTTTGGGGGTTTTTTTGGGGGGGGCCCTTCCCGCCCCCCCAAAAAGGGGGGGGGGAAAACTTTTTTTTTTAAAAAAGGGGTTTTTTAAAAGGGGTTTTTTTTTGGGGGGGGGAAAAAAAAACCCGGGGCCCCCGGGGGGGGGGCCCCGGGGGGGGGGGCCCCCTTCCCTTTTTTTTTGGGGGGGGTTTTGGTGGGGGGGGGTTTTAAAAATTAATTTTTAAATTTGGGGTTTTAAAAATGGTTTAGGGGGGGTTTTTTTTTGGGGGTTTTTTTTAAAAAAAAATTTTTTTGGGGGGAAAAAAGGGGGGGAAAAAATTAAAAAATTTTTTTAAAAAGGGGGTTTTTTTTTTTTTTTTCCCCCTTTTTTTTAAACCCCCCCCTTTTTTTTGGGAAAATTTTTTTTTTAAAAAAAATTTTTTTTTTTTGGGGGTTTTTTAAAAAAATTTTTTTTGGGGTTTTTGGTTTTTTCCCATTTCCTTTTTTTTTTTTTTTTTCTTTTTTCCTTTTTTTAAAAATTAAATTTTTTTAAAAATTTTAAAAAAATTTTTTTAAAAATTTTTTTCCCCAACGGGTTTTTAAATTTTTTTCCCCTTTTGGGAAAAAAAAATTTTTTGGGGGTTTTTTTTTTAAAAAAAAATTTTTTTTTTTTTCCCTTTTTTAGTAAAATTTTTTTTAAAATGGCCCCCCCCTTTAATTTTCCCCAAAAAAATTTTTAAAACCCAAAAAAAAGGGGGGGAAAAAAAAAAAAAAAAAGGGAAAAAAAAATTTTTTTTTTTTTAAAAAACCCAATTAAAAGGTTTTTTTTTTTTAAAAATTTTGATTTTTACCCCCCTTTTTTTTTTTTCGGGGAAAATTTTTGGGGGGGAAAATTTTTTTTAAAAAATTTTTTTTTTTTTTGGGGGGTTTTTTTAAAAATTTAAAAAAAGGGGGGTTTTTTTTTAAAAATTTTGAAAATTTTTTTTTTTGGGGTTTTTTTTTTTTTTTTTTGGGGGGGTTTGTAAAAAAAATTTTAAAAAAAATTTTTTTAAATAAAAAAAAAAAAAAAATTTAAAAAAATTCCCCCCCCCGGTTTTTTCCAATTTTGGGGGGAAAAAAAGGGGGAATTTTTAAAAGGGGGAAAATTTTAAAGGGTTTTTTTTTTCCCCCCCAAAAAAATTTTTAAGAAAAAAACCGGTTTTTTTTTTAAAAACCAATAAAAATTTTTGGGGAATTTTTTTTGGGGGAAAAACCCCCCCCCCCTTTTTGGGCCCCCCGGGGAAATTTAAAAAAATTTTTGGGGGAAGTTTTTTGGGGGGTTTGGCCCTTTGGAAAAAAAAACCCCCCCAAAAAAAACCAAAAGGGGGGTTTTTAAAAATTTTTTGGGGGGAAAAAAATTTTTGGGTTTTTTAAAAAATTTTAAAACCCCCCTAAAAACCCGGGGGAAAAAAAATTTTTTTTTTAAAATTTTCCCTCCCTTTTTTAAAGGGGGGGCCAAAAAAATTTTTTTTAAAATTTTTTTTAAAAGAAAAAAAAAAAAATTTTCCCTTTTTTAAAAAAAGAAAAAGTTGGGGGGAAAAAAAAATTTTTTTTTTTTGGGGGGAAACCAATTTTTTGGGGGGTTTTTGGGGTTTTTATTTTTTTTTTGGGGGGGAAGGAAAAGGGGGAAAAAAAAAAAATTTTTTTTTTTTTTTTTTGGAAAGGGTTTGGGGGGCCCCAGGGGGGGAAAAAAGGGTTTTGGGTTTAAATTTTGGGGGCCGGGGCCTTTTTTTAAAAAATTTTCTTTGGTTTTTTAAAAAGTTTTTCCCTTAAAAAGGGGGCCCCTTTTTTTTGGGGGAAAATTTTTTTAAATTTTTTTAAAACCCAAAAAAAAAAAAAATTTTTTATAAAAAATTTTTTTTTAAATTTTTTAAAAAATTTTTTATAAAAATTTTTTTTTTTTTAAATTTTTAAAAAATTTTTTAAAAAAAAAAGGGGGGGAAAAAAATTTTTTTTTTTTAAAAAAAAAATTTTTTTGTTAAACCTTTTTTTTTTAAAATTTTTTAAAAAAAAATTTTTTAAAACCCCCCAAAAAATTTTGGGTTTTTTTTTTAAAAAAAAAAGGTTCAAAAAAAAAAAAATTTGGGGGGGTTTTTTTCCCCTTTTTCCTCCCCAAAAAAAAAAAATTTTTTTTTTAAAAAAAAAAAAAAAAAAATTTTTTTTTTTTTTTTTTGTGTTTCTTTTTTTTTTTAAAGGGTTTTTTTAAAAAAAAGGGCCCTTTTTTGGGGGGGAAAATTCCCAAAAAATTGGTTTTTTTTCATTTTTTTTCCCCCCCCCCCAAAAAACCCTTTTTTTTTTTTTTTTTTTTTTAAAACCTTTTTTTCCCCCCTTTTTTTTTTTTCCCCCCCCGGGGAAAGGGGGGTTTTTTTCCCCCTTTAAAAAATTTTTAAAAAAAAAAATTTTTTTTTCCAAAAACAAAAAATTTTTAAAGGGGAAAAAAAAAAAACCCCTTTTTTTTCTTGCCCTTTTTAAAAAATTTTTTGGGGTTTTTTTTAAAAAAATTTTTTTTTTTAAAAAAGGAACCCCTTTTTTTTAAAATTTCAAAATTTAGTGGAAACACACGTCCGAAACACGTCTACGTGATATTTGTTGTGACTTTAGAGAACCTTTCCAGAACAATTACTTGAGGAAGAGAGAGTGGGGCAACGTTCGGACCCAATGAATATTTTAGCCTTTCAACATTTTCATGGAAGTATGTGGCCTAATGCGTACTTCTGAGGCTTGCCACGAACAGGTTAAGCAAAGGTCGACGATCTACCAAAGGACTTCCGATGGTAAAGGTGTTTTTGTTTAGCATGACACAACAAAGACCGTTGTTAAGTTAGCGATATCTCAAAACTTTTTGGAAAGGCCGTTTTGGAACGCCACGTTATCGCGAGGAAAGCATATATACACCTCTGCCTTCTGTACTACGGTGCCACTTCAAATCCCGAGTGAGATAAATATACTCTATGACCACGGATGTTACTGTTCGTGAAACATCAACAATATATTTGCGCACAAGGAAAGATTTCAATACTGCCAAACAGTGCAACTTTGGGTGCCAATGGGGTCGAAATGGCAAGCGGATTCTAGAATTACTTACACGGTACATTTATAGTTACACCAAACCATAAATCGCCACTCCTCGAATTCTTACTGTTGCCAAGAGTCAACAAATGTCGAATCACGTCGTATGGCAAACTCACCATTACGTAAACTACCATTAATAGCATAAGAATGTATTAGCCTGATGTGTCGTGGCCCATTTTCACTTGTACCACAGATCGATTAAAATTTGTAACAATATCAAGTAAGTTACGTGGACCTTTCCCTCCTTCTTTTAGTAGAATAGCAAAATAACCTTCCATAGTAATATCTTTTTTATTTGCTATGGTAAAACTATACATTTGCCTTCTTGTGTAAGCAGATATCTAATGTTAGGACTTCAGATCCAAAATTGTATTACAGGTCGCCCAGTTTAAAAACGCCTAAACAGTAAGAAAAAAATTTACAAAACTGAACAGTGAGAATATTTTATACTGAGTGTGGATGCTATAAATTATGTACCTGTGTGACTTTCATTTAAGACCACTTAAAATGGGAACAGATTCAAGGATGAGAAATCAATACCTTTCCACAGGATAACAGAATCGTGAGTACACCTATCATACGGTTTCCTTCAATTTTAAACTAACTTTGCTCTCAAAGTTAAAAAAAAAATGACATTTCAATGAATGAATTTACGCTTGTTTATGCAAGCAACGATTATAAGATTAAGGAATGGAATTCACGGGTACCTTCATACACAAATTGTAGAGGTATTAAGGCTTTAATTTGAAAGGCTATGCGCAGAAAGAACATAGAAAAAACGGATAACTCACAAATAAATATACCCTTGCAGAGGTACAACTACAGCCTGTTTGTCTTAGTGTAAAAAGCACCATGTAAAGACCAAAGTGTAGTTGATGCAAAGAAATTTTCTTTCAAACCCATTTGTGAAATACTTTATGTTTGTTGAAGACTTGTTCACCATACAATGGGATTTGTTGGGTGGTTATCCGCATCGATAACGGAACTAAAAGCTATACAGACATAGTCACAGTCATAGGATTATTCAGACAAATCAATACTTTTCAAAACCAAACACATATAATTAAATTAAGCTACTCATTAATAATAAGATTTATGAGAGAAGGTAATTATAACATTAGACAACGTAAGAGATTGTGAGCTCAACCGATTTTTTTAACACCGATTTTTTACTGCAGTCCAAAAACAAAGAGAAAAAATCGTGAGATATCTGGAATAATGTTACCCAGTGTGTCCTTCCACGTCTTATGGCACAAGGCCTGAATACGTCTAGCTAAACCTCATTTTATACAGTTTAAGGACCTTGATGACATTGAACATGAAACTACAATGTGGCACACTCCCCGGGTACACTTACCTATCTAGGAGGAACTTAAGGACGGTACGATAATGGGCCCATGTTATCCTCAGCACGGGTGAGAAAAATGCATGTCTGTAGTTGTCATACTTAGTAGGGCCTCGATTTATTTATTCAAAGCCAACTTTGTATGGAGACTTCTGACATGACCGGGCGAAATTTGTGTAGACTCTTGATTTCCTGGTACTAAATGTTTTCAAATATTTCTGCGCAAAATGATAAGGTATATATTCTATTAGTCCCACACTATACAAAGTAAACTCTTTAAAATTTATCACATTGTAGAAAATAATAAATTAAGTAAAGTGGCTCTATCTTTAACCCCTAAAGGGACAGTGTGTTACAGGACGATCTTATTGTGTGGTGCTAGATAGGGCGGAAGTTTTGACCCACGTTTAATCGACACATTTGACAGCAAATAAAAACGTGGAAATACATGTCAAGCCGTATTCCTAGGATATTCTCAAATGAAAGGATCAATTTCCTAAACAAAACGCAAACACAAAACCAGCTTTGATAGAGGTCAATAAGTAGTTTAAGTGTTAAAGGTGTGAGAGACCACTTAACACATCACCTTCAGTTTTCCTGGATTATGTTTACTACACTGATAACAAAGCGTAAAGCTAGGCCAAACATCCAGATGAATCTTATAACAAAAACAGTATTGTGGGGACTTTTAGGATTTAAGATGGTCATTTCAGTTTTAAAACCAACAATACAAATGTGTTAACGTATACTGCCAAAGATTAAACCGTGTTACATGTCTAAGCATACCTCGCCTGTGTAACTTGCGGTTTAGGCCGTCAGAGATAAATGCACTAGTGTGGACCCCGCTTACTTACTATGACTGTAGTCCTCCGTATAAAATTTTAAAAGGGTTCAAGTAAAAAAAACACTTTGTAACCAACTGCGCACATTAAAATTAAACCTGTCCTCAAGAGGCGGTTTCAGACTTTTCTCATCGTGGTCAATTACATAGAATGTGCATTCTTAAACATAAAAATCAAACTGTTGACAAATTAATTGCTTACAAAGCCCTGGTATTGCTTTTACGTACCGTAAGAAAAAACGGGGCACGAAGAAACAAAGTAGAACTTAAACCTGACCCGGAAAAAAACATAAACTCTGAACAATTTAAAGATTCCACACTAGCGCTAGAAACAAATCTCGTGCCAACAATGTACAAAACCACCCCAAACCAAGCCAAATCACGTAGGACATTGCATTTCATATTTACAATTGTATTTACAAATAACTATCACCGGCAGCGCCCGCACGGAAACAAGTGGACCCCAACACCTGACGAACGCGACATTGGCAAACGGACGAAGTCGGCCTCAACCTCTCAGCTTAATCTCCGTCCGCACTCGACGCAGGACGACGTCCGCAGGTTCCCCTCTCCCTAACCACAACATACACCGGTTCTCTCCACAAGGCAGCTATGGAGGCCGAAACAAAGGTAAAGTCATCCCGCAGAACACTTGTGATGAATGGAGGGGGTGACAAGACCCTACAAAGGTAGTCATGGCTGAACCCCAACCAGGTGTTACAAAAGTGAGGCGATCAGTACGAGCTTGAAAACCTACTCCCAGAGGAGGGCCACAAAGCCACACTGCCAAAACCACATGGGCACACTCTCCCACCTGTGACATCAGGTGAGAGGGGACAAAGCAAATCTCCAAGGGGACGCCAACGGAAGGCGCTTGAGATTTGTTACAATGGGTCGTGTGCGAGCGCCACAGCAGGTCACGACGTGCGGTGAGCAGAGTAATGTACTGTGCTATAGGACTAACACGCCACACTTCCGGCCCTGACGCATAGTCGTCTTGGTTTGGACCTGACCAACCAAGTCATTAAAAATGGCCGGTACGGTACCCCGCACTGGACTGACAAAAGCGTCCCAATACAGTTGACATAATACGTAGTGTTTCCTCATAGACAGTATGCCTGTCGTGGCTCCAACTCGTGAGGTACCACTGGTTGCTAAACAGGGTAGGAGATGAACCAACGGAATGATGAATCCACCCCAATAACGGACGAAGTAGGCAACGATTCTGACTCGAACAGCACGCTAAAAACAACATTGGTCAGGAGAAAACGGAGCCTGTGAAGGAAAGTGCACAAGGCCCAATCCCCCCTGACTAGGAAACCTGGTAACAACCCAGCTTTTCATTCGACCAGCCTCCGTTTGTCCTGACCCAAAAGAAACCTAAATACTAAGCCCTCTCGAGTGCACCAGGCCACCTTGGAGCGGCCAGAAAACAGTCGCCTGGATACCACAAAGAGAGGGTAAAACGAAACGGTTTATAACTGTTACCTTCCCCAACAGGACTAATTAGCGATCGCCAAAGTACTTCAACCTAGCTTCCACCAGGTTCCACTTTTCATTCCAGGTAAGTGACTCGGTGACGTGAACCGTAACCAAACCATATGCCAGATTTTTATGGCGTGGGTTACCCATGATGCCGCGAAGGGCAGTGTTCGACCGGACACTACCTAGACGGAGCGTTGGTCCTGGTGGGGTTCAGTTGGCACCTGTCGCTCTTTGAAAAGTAGACAGCGTGCAAGGAAGGGCTCTGAAGGAAAGCATAGGGCGGAGGACTACGCAGTGAAGTCGTGTCGAAGCAATTCACTGGAGGCAGCCGACTTGTAGATCCACCAGGTATGTGAAATCGGTCGAAACAAGCGTTAACTTGGAAGCTCTGACAGGGATCACTAAAATACATAGAGTAGAGTGACAGGGGGGACCACCCCTGCCGTTACCCCACGTTGGATCTGAAGGGTCCGACGTAGGCCATTAAACGCTAACCCGACTATATACACTATTATACACAGTAAAGAGGGGTCCATTTAACAAAAACTGGATGCAAACAAAACTTGCTTCAAGATTTTAAAGGAGGAACCCGTGATCAACCATGTCAGAAGGCCTTCTCCTGGGTCGAGGGAGACAAGTTGCCAAATGGAGATCAAGGTCACACATAATACAAGTCGCATAAACAGAGGTTCTGTGAATACTGTGTCCCCGCACCGCAGCATGTATGGAAAGATACCTACAGATCCTGCATGACCGTGCCTAGCGCCTTACACAGGGCTTCGCCAGAATCTTGTAGTCTACATTTAACAAGGTAAATTGGCGTTGTTTTTCCGGTTCTAGGGTGTCTACGACTTTGGTAACAATGTGTATAACGCATGTTGCGCTCGACGAGGGACTGCAATGAGCAGCAAGGATAGAGCAGAGTGGGCGAATACATCACGGAGATCGTAGTCGACCGGTACCAGAAGCGTTGTCAGAATTCCACTGGGCACCGTCGGACCCAGGGGCTTTTCCGCCTTCATCTTCTGCCACCGCTTCCAGAGCTCCGTCGACAGTCAGGGTGAGAACAAAGTCCGCATCATTCATGCTCCTCGGGGCGTTTTGCACTATTATCTAAGAGGTAGTGTGAAGGCCTGTCATCGACACCTGCCAGCGTATGAAGCTGTTCATAGAAGGTCTTAAATACTTTCACGATGTCGAGGGGTCCTTCTGTACGTAACGTGGACGTAGGACTGCTCTTATGCGGAGATCGGTGGCATACTTTTGACATCCCGGTAGAATTTGATAGTGGGTTTTTCCTTCCTCCCAAGCAATGCCACGCGAGCACGAACGCGGGCCCCGCGCAATTTTTGATCCAGGTATCTGCGGAGTGCGTTGAAGTGCGAGTGTCCCCGTTCCTCTCCCTATGAGCAGAGGGAGAGGAAACGTCCTAGCCTTTTTCGACGAGCTAGTGCTCACAGTAGTAACTGTAAACTGGTGATGCGGGACTTACGTCGTCACCCTACCTAAAGTCTGTGAGAAGGCCGGCTCAATGTTCGCCAACCTTTCGTACCTGGCTTTAAAACTGTTGCTAAGTCAGCCTCCGTTTAGAATATCTGATGTCATTTCCAGAACCCCCTCCTGTTGCCATGACTTGGAGGCTGAAAGGAGACAGTAACTGCATCATGGTCCGAACATATGGACATGTCACATACATCACCCCAGTCACAGCGTTGGAGAGTAAACACGGTTAAAACATTGGGCAACCGTGCCATCAGGGCTGTGCCAAAAGTGAACCCGACCAAGCGGGATGTTGTGACTCTCCAGACATCAAACCTGTCGTTGATTCTTACGAACAGTACAATTCCGACGTGCCGAAACCACAGCCTGAGACGTACATGTGGACATTCGGTCAAGCGGTGGTCGGGGACGCAGTCTAAAGTCTCGGCCCAGGATACACTGAGCAACGGCCAGGAACGAAGGATGGCAGGGTCATGAAAAAGTCCCTTCTGTCTGAAGGCCGATGGGCGCACTACACGTTACGAAGGAAAAACATTCCCACATGGGTGTCTTATTGTAATGCATACGAACGGCACCATGATCAAGGAATAAACTTTTCCCACAGGGGAGTCCACCTTAGCGCGAACTAAATAACCTGCGAAAACACAAAAGATGTGGTTGAACCAAAGGAAGCATGCAAACCCCACCCACTCAAAGGACCAGGTAATAGTGGACATCGTCCTCTTCACAATATGGGTTTCCTGGAGGAAAACAGAAGGCACAACCAGGTTCTGCAAAAATTGGAATATCCTTGGAACGCTTCCGACGTCCTCATGCCGTTAACATTAGAGTCAAGAGGGACAGGCGATCAGCCCAGGTGTAATGAGTGGCTCACGGATCTACCTGGACCTGGACCTTTTTATTTGTTGAATCGGTGTGGGGTCTTCAGAATGGTGGAACCCCTTCGTCTAAAACCCCGCCTGAGGCCGACCTCTTAACAAGAAGGCTCCTCCTCCACTCACACAAAATCAAACAGCCCTTCCCCCGGAAGGGTGGATCATTTGGAAGGAGGAATCTGAGGCAGGCTCCTCCACCATCTGACATCGCAGACTCAGAGTCTGAGGGAGAGCTGAAGTCAGTCCTTCCACGCCTTGTATTTAGTATCAAAATGAATCTCCCCTGTCGGCTTCGTAAAGTAAGTTGTTGTGTTCTAAGTCAGAGAATGTACAGCAGCGTTCGGTCGGTCAGCAGTGGCGGTTGGTCTCCAGGAACTTTATCAGGGCAAACTTTTTCTTTACACCAATCTCTAACTGTCGGACATTTCAAAATGAAGATGTTTTGAAGGAAAGATTGCTTTGTCACGAAAAAGTGCCAAATCCGTAACTACAAAGGGACAGCTATAGAAATGGGGGAGGGAGGATTGACTTGTGATTATACGTGGTAAGTATTTTCACCAAGCCGAACAATTCAAGATCTCAACGAAGGAAAAGACAATGGAAGACACTGCCAAACGTTCAAAACAAAACTAAGATTAGTAGAATAAAACGGTAACAAGCGGGGTCTTTGGGACTCAGAGCCGTTGGACTTTAGATCTAAGTTTTGCTGTGACCTGATCAAATAAGCTTGCAAGAGTCGACGAGGTATAATAAGAAAGCGTTGATGCAGCGCATGAGTAAAATGAATAAATCAATGTGAGGTTCACCTGGTCTGGTGCACTGTAGTCAATTCAAAAATTTAAAAAGGATGCTGTAACATACATGAAACGGCAAAAAAGGTGTTCCTTTTAAAAGTAATTGGAACGTGAATTCCTTAGATTTAGAAAAACATATACTAAGATCAAACATTTGTAGTAAGGTAAGAATAATAACAGATTGGTTCGCTTCTTTTTAACATTGCCTGTTAAAAATTTTAAAGCTTCTTCGTGAAAGACTATTTTAGATAGTTAGTATTTAATTGTAGAGACCTTGCAAAATATGTTTTGACACCAGTAGCACAATTAAAAGCGGTACCCTCTGTCAAAAAGTAAAGCGGGAAGGCCTTAAAACAAACTAAAATAAGAAGGAAAAAACAAGACTGAAAGGTGAAAAAGCGTTTCTCTTTTAAAGAAGGGAGAGAGACAATCGATATAAAAAGGGGGGCAAATGTGGTGATAGAACAAATGAAAAGACGTAGTAAGAAGAGCTTATGATGGCCAATTTAGACCCACCACAACAAAATGCATTCACTAGCGCGCTTACAAACAGAACAATAAACAAGCAACAAAGAAACAAGAAAGCAAACAGCAGGCACAGGAACCATCAATTATTGAAAGTTGTCAGCAAAATAAGTACGTTTCAAGTTTCATTTGAAGCATTCGATGGAAAGGACAGTCCATTAGCATCCTTCGGTGGATGTTCTGTAGTGTTGCAACATTAATTGTGCATGATCAGAGAACGTTAATAACAACTGTTATTGGAACTCGACATTACAAATAAACGCACAGGATATGTATGAAAGGAGCGTAATGCAACTTTAATGGAATGAAGACTTGAATCAATCCCAACAGTGATTGTTCTTTTCTTATATTTTATTCAAGGGATCGAAGGGAAAGGCGACTTTGGATATATGAACGAGAGGTCTTCATGAACTATCAGCCTTAAAGAGATGTAAGTAGAATACAACCAAAGTTGCTTAAAAAGAAATCATGACAGATTTAATAGATAGCAAAGACATGTTTACTTCGGAAAAAAAAAATGTTTCATTTATAAGCTCAGAATGGAATGAGGCAAAAACACAAGTTGGAACGTGTGTACTGTTTTGCGAAGAGCAAATAGACGGCCTCATATGTTATATGTAGTCCGACAAGGCAAATTGATTTCGATTGAACTACTAGTATTACTCTTACCTTACAACTATTGTCCGCTTTGTCTTTTGTTCAGAATCATCGATAACTACGGAATTGCGCCTTGTCCGATAAATGGTACCGACTGTGTTATTGCCAAAACCTCACATCGCCGGTTAACACATGCAAGGCGATGTTTCACAAACTAAATACCCTGCGTGATAAATTCTGTGGTTTGTTTCGCTGTTTCTAGCGTGGCAACCTTGTGTAATCATTAGTAGGAAAAATTCTAAGTTACAAGCCATGCGTAGATTGTTTTCAACACGGTGAACACTACCCAAAATGCTGTGCTCACCTAACCTGGCTGTTGCTGACTTCTTAATGGAGTGTAACTCCTTGCCATTGGGTAGCTGATGGAAATGTTGTGACGTAGTATTTCTGTTGCTCTAAGTTGGAGGAAAGGAGTACTGTGCATTATAAATTGGATTTATGTGGGATTGTGTCAAACGTTTATCCGTTTTACTTTAACTGTTGTTAGTATCGCGAGGTTTTTATGCTATAGTATTTTCATTAACATGTACCGTGTTGGCTGAGTTGACAGTAAAATCTGCGGTCACAATATGGCGTCGTTGCAATTTCTAGGCACTTACACCAATAATTCTGTCGGATATGTTCGCTGACATTTCGGGTTTT
>JAIZAY010000479.1:0-44417 GCA_029531755.1 Holothuria leucospilota | reverse complement strand
GAACGTTTCGGATAGTTCTGCTATCCTTGGTCACCAAAAAAAAAACGAATAACACTGAGCATAGCTGCTCCACATAGGGCCGTAATACGAACAAAGAAAAGCCCAAGCCAAAAGTTTAAGAAAAGCGAACGAACCCAAATCGAAAAGGTTAAAAAAGAGGATTAACTCACGGTACGCACATCTTTTACATTGATGCCTACCGGAGAAAGGCTGCCAAGTCTATAAATCCATCTAAGTTCTATGGCCTCCCGTTTCTGTTTGGATGCGTTTACAAGCGATTGAAGCCCGATTAAATCAAAATTTTTACAGATTTGGAAGTGCTGGCCCAGAGGAGTATTTCCTTTTCTTATTTCTTGTCTGTGACCGCGGTGTCTCACACGTAATTCACCTCCCGTTTCACCCACATACTGTTTCCCACAGTCCTTACAGTTAATTAAGTAAACCACCCCTACCGACGTACAAGTTATGGTGCTAAAAATGGTAAACGTTTCTCCGGTAGCATTGCTGTAAACTCTGTCAGTTTCCTGTAGGACATTACAGGTAACACAATTCTTAAAATGGGTCTTATAACAACCCTTGTGAACATTTTTGACGTTTTCTACCAGTTTAGCCCTGACTAAGTGAGACTGTAGGTTTCTTGGTTGACGGTATATAACCTGAGGGGGATGCACGAAGCTATATATATATATACACACACACACCCACACACCCACCCACACTCACACACACACACACATAAAAGAAAAATAACGAAGTCACCTATATTTATTCATTAAATGAAGTTTCAGAGATTTCGTACTTAGAGTTACAGGATTGAATTCTGGGGGAAGGGAGTTCTATAGGCAAGGACCCGTGAAGCAAATTGTTTGTTTGGAGGAGGTGAGCCTTAAAGCGGGAGTAGAAAGGGAGTTCTTGGCACATGTGAGGTAAGTATGAGTTTCATGACGGAATTGAAAAGTGGATTTAAAGATATTGGGAAGGGTGTTCCGTGTCCATGAGTACATGAAAATACCAACTTGAAACGATAAATATCGAAAACAGGCAGAATATTAAGCTCAGCGAAAGAGTCACGAGTAGAGTGTAATGGCTGATAATTAAGTATTAGACGAATAGCGAGTCCCTTCTGAAGAATAAAGAGGGGATAAATCTTAGAGCAATAGGAATGAGCATACGGATGGTTCCTAAGTAAGGGGGCTGTACGGTACCCAAGCCGACCTCAGCCTGACTGAGGTGAAGACTGAGGTCACAACATTCGGCATTCCAAAAATACCCCGAACTGCAGGAAACTCGACTCTACAACACAACTGACTCGAATGTGGCAAGTACCACGCGTGGATCCCCAGTATGAGAGAATACAGTGGCGCCGGCACGGGGGGTATGGGGGGGCGCGTGCCCCCCATGAAATTTTTTTGAAAATTTTAAAATGATCCCAAAAGGCGATTAAGCTATAGATTTCTGTAGGAGGTAGGGTGAGGTGTGCTTCAACCGAGTGATAGATCTATTTAATCATTTTCTATCACAAATGTTTCTCAAACTATCAGAATTTCGCGCGCTCCGCGCGCTTCAAACCTTACCTCTGTGTTCTTATTATCAATATCTTCTGATAGCAACTCCCGGAGAAGCACAGCAGCAAAAGTTGAACGCTGTTCACGAATTACAGGTAAAAGACTGGCTTTTTGAGTGGCATGTGGGTTTGTTGGGCAATTGAAAGTGTCTCGATGCAGATTCTGAATGCAGGTTTTGTTATGAAAATCTCATTTAATGAAAAATTTCGCGCGCTTTGCGCGCATGCTTTACGGTTTGCACTCCATCTTATGACCATTATTAACATAATAATACATGGAACTATAATCACAACATCTGTAGGGGCCTATAGCATCAATATGCGATCTTTCAATCTAAGTTGTTGAAGCATGATTTGGAAAGTTGAAATTATGCCGTTATATATTTTCCAGAAAATTTTACCGAGCGCTTTGCGCGCAGCCATTATAGGTATAGATGGCAGACACGTAGCCAAGGGGGTGGAGGGGGCATCCGCCCCCTTGAGCATATTTTGGGGTTTTTTAATGTTTTTTTTTCAATATTGCTAGTGTTTCTCCTATTTATATGCTGTAAAATAGGCTTGGGAAGTGCCATTTCCAGCGATCTGGGAGGCACTTTGGGCCAAAATTTTCTTGCGCTTTGCGCCAACCCATGGTGGCGCAAAGCGATGAGAATCTGTCTATGGGGTTCGCTCCCTTGACAAATTCCTGGTTACGCCCTTGATAGATGGTGATTTTTAATACACTTACGACAAAAAAGAATTCTGAAAACGCCTTCTTACTCCTTCACCCCTTTTCCTATACCTATCAGGGAGGTTTAATATCACCTTCCTGCACCAATAGTCTCCCTCCCGCCCGTTCTCCATTGCTGGAAGCTGTTCATCTGGATTTTCGTTCAAAATTAGTAAAAATACGATAGTTGTAAAGTGTTCTACTCTATATTATCATTTGGATGTCACGTAATAAGCATTATGTCGTTGCTCCATTTTATGTACTTTATCTAGAGCTTCCGGAAGGCCCTATACAGGGATCTGCCAGCCTTGGAAGCCTTTTTAAAATGCACAATAAAAGGGAGGAAAGATTTCGTTATATTCCAACAATGTTTCTGTGGACTCCACGCACGTATTTGTGGATAAAAACATTGCCAATAGAAGGCGGTAAAGTAGCCAAAAGGGAGTCTTCAGGAGGTTTGTTGACAACGTATTCTTCTCTTAGACAACATGTTCTCCTTTTTCACCTAACCAAAAATTAGAATTCACTAGATTATGGACATTTTCCAGCTATATATCATCAGCTCCAAAAATATTCCAAAAGATAGCACCATTTTGCATCTAAGAAACCTTAAATAAGCAAAAATTTCTCAAAGGGGAGGGGGACACCCCTCCCCCAGGACGGCACCTTTATGTAGTGACAAAGGAAAGATCCTCACTGCTGTATTCAAAGCGCAGGCGCATAAAAAACGAAGCGTCGCCACTCAGTTGGATAAAAACATCCAGCCAGTCGGAAAAATTAGAATTCACTAAACTATGGACATTTTCCAGCCATACAGGTATGTGATCAGCTCCAAAAATATCATATAGATAGCACCATTTTGCATCTAAGCAACTTTAAATAAACAAAAATTTCTCAAAGGGGAGGGCTACGCCCCCTCCCCTTAGACCCCTCCCCCAGGACGGCACCTAGCTTAGTGCAGTGACACCTGACAAAGGGAGGATCCCCCACTGTGTATACGAACGTAGGGAGCACACGGGAAAAACGCATTTTGTGCAGACTTGGGAGGTTAACTGAAGTGCCATTACGACATCATCTGTTGTGCCCCCCCAATCACCAAAGCCTGGCGGCGCCACTGAGAGAATATTCGGCATCTCAAATGCCCCAGATTGTCGGAAAATGTAGTGCATTCTAATTAAGCCAATAAAAATAATTGGTCACTTCAGTTTTGCTAGTGACATTTTTTAACCTATGCAGCCCAGTTGTCTTCACATACTACCCCGAGAAAATCTGGCATATCCAAATACCAAGATTGCCAGTGGAAATTTTGCCCGCGCGGCGGACGTGTATTACTCGTGCACCTGTATTGTCTGCACTCGTAATACCGGCGTATGTACGTCAAAAGGGGAGTACCTGCAATTGTGCGTCTACTTAGACTCTGCAGAGTGGGTTCAGAGACATTTATTTTACTCCCTCTGTAATAAGATCTCTGCTTGTTGCTGTTCCATGAAATTTTTCACTCCGAGGGCAGACATGGAATCAGGGCAAGTACTAGCCTCTGTCGAGTCTTTCCTGCTACAGTTTTCCTCCTCCCTCTGGAAACATTAGCAGGAAACATTGGCTGTTACCTTCTGGGTGTTGTACTCCCCCTGGAAATCGCTACGCAGGAAACGCCGCGAGATCGTTTGCTCAGCAGTCAGTGTTAGCTTCAATGGTTGGAGCGCGTAGGCTACTTTCAAATCGAAATAGGCCTACTAAATAAAGTGAGGGATAACAAACGGCAGAAAAGCCTTGACAAAGGCTAGGCAAGTACAGGCTAAAGTCTGGTTTGAGCAAATTAGAGGCCGCCAGCAAAACCAGGGACAAAGAGGGAGGAATAAATTCGCGGAGACGACTATCATGCACAGAACGCCCTTATGATATTTGGGATCCTTAACAAGCCATAATACAGAAAATCGCACTCTCCACCATTTCGACTGTGCTTTGCAATGAAATAATACATTCACTAACTTTACGCCTATTCAACAATCTTTTCAAAGTTTCTCGGTCTTGGAGTTCTAAAAGTAACATATATATACGCCTACTGTCTATCTCAAAAGTGACCGGTGATCACAAACTTCTCCACTTTTTTCAAATCCGTTAATCCTTTGCCTTCCACCTTAAATCGCCGTCAAGTTACTGATCATCAAGGAATGTAACTTTCTATGAAGCATTCAAACCGGTCATTACAGTTTATACTGCACACGTATGCAACCTTTGTGCCATTCTTTTGCATTGGATTTAATACTGAGATTTCCTCCGGTACCGAGTTGTCTCATGATCAGGGGCCGAGTTGTCCCAGGCCGGGGCCAAGTTGTCTGAGGGGCCGACATATCAGTCAGGGGCCGAGTTGTCCTTGGACACCCTGATCTATAGTACCTTCTTTGTAGCCTTTAAAGGACTGTAGACATGAAACCAAAGCAGTTGTTCTCAAGCTCAACAAATTTAGATTAAGATCCCCTGTTGAAAGAAACCATTCGAATTATTTAAATAATCTTAACCGTTCTCAAGACAATCCTCTTCAAAGTTTGACATTTTTCAGATTGCTCGTTAGCTATGCAAAACTTGGAGTGTTGCACAGTGTCTGTATTTCTTTTGTTAGTCCTTTATGAATTATCTGCTAATTAGGTACTTTCTAGTTTGGTATTTAATGTGGATATATTCAAAGAACTAAATAGATACCTCCAAAATAGACCCTTCGGGGCATCCCAAAATTACAACTGTCCTCGGTTAAACAAACAAATGGGTGACAAAACACGCAGAGCCGTATATATATATATATATATATATATATATATATATTGTTACAAGACGACCCGTCAGGAACTTCGGATTGAATCCATCGACGAGCGAATGGAAAGTTCCAGAGACGTCCAACTTCAACGCAGCCTTTCTAGAACTGTCTAGAAGTGAGAACTGTTTACGTTATGTCCCAATTACAACTACTGTGTGTTCTAGAAGTTTCTATTAAGGAACGTTCTCGTAATTGCTGGACTGTGTACACTAGAAGTTTCTGTTAAATTCTGGAGAGTTCTCGAATAAAAGCCTAGCATATAAAAGGCAGTTCAACAACTATTATCGGCGAGAGACATTGAGAAATGCCCTAATACTTCATCGAGTCCAGACGCTGTTGAGAAGTTATTCCCAGCCACTGACACTGCACACTTGTGATAAATTGCCTTACGCCGTTTCTGCACTGTGTACAGAGATTGTTATCATCCATCATTCATCGCCTAGCCTTGTCATTATTCGCTCGTGGAACCAGTTCCTACGCTACAGCACGCTACAGGTCTACTACCGTACCAGGTCTACTACCGTATCATCGTGCATGCACTACCAGCCCTTGGACCAGACCAGGCAAATATTAATTAAAGGATTGTGAGTAAGTCTAATTAATTATTGTAAATTTAAGTGAGATAAGGAGATTGTAAATAATCATTAAGTTGTTGAATTTTAATCTCGTTCTTCTGTGATCTTTCGCTGTTATTGGTTTGACTCGCGACCACAAGCCGTAACAGAATTGGTGGCCTAACATCCGGGAACGAAAAATACTAGAAAATTCGAGAAATTCTGTTGTGACTCGTAAGCACCTGTGTTTGCTCAGACTACTTATTTGTTTGTTGAAGGCTTGATACAATTTCAAAATGCCATTCAACTTAGATAAATTTGTGGCTAGTCCCTCAGTCGAGGAACTAGATTCATTAAAGAAGTCTGAGATTGTAAAGGTCGCAAAACATTATGGCATTGAATTTCAGCCTTTAATGCGGAAAGACGAGATTAAAAGATATGTTCTAGAATATCTTGTGGATGAAGGTGTCCTGCCTAGTACAGTATTGGAAACAGCTATCACTGTGCCAACTGACAACACATTTGAATTGAAAAGGCTTGAATTAGAAATGAATAAGGAGATTAGATTAAAAGAAATGGAAAGAGAAATGCAAAAGGAAAAAGAGGAAAGAGAAATGCAAATGCAAAGGGAAAAAGAGGAAAGAGAAGAAAGAGAAAGAAGGGAGGAAAAGGCAAGAGAACATAAATTTAGGTTGAAGCAACTAGAGTTAGGGGTCATAAAAGGCTCAGACCCTAAAATAGGCTTGGATACTGGGGGATTCGATGTTTCTAAGCACGTAAAATTTGTCCCCAAATTTCAGGAGGATAATGTGGAGAAATTCTTTAATCATTTCGAAAAGCTGGGTGAGCAACTAAAATGGCCAAGAGATAAATGGTCCATACTCATCCAGAGTAATTTCACAGGCAAGGCTCAAGAAGTGTATTCCGCTCTGTCAATAGAGGACAGCATGGATTATGATAAGGTTAAAAAGGCCATATTACAAGCCTATGAATTGGTGCCTGAAGCTTATCGCCAAAAATTTAGAAAGTATCGTAAGGCGGATACACAAACATACGTAGAGTTTGCTTATCAAAAAGAAAGGCATTTCGACAGATGGTGTGCTTCCAAAAAGGTCTCCACATTTGAAACTTTAAGACAACTGATGCTGGTCGAGGAATTCAAACGGTGTGTGAATGATGACATTAAGACTCACCTTGAGGAAAATAAGGCTGACAAATTGAAGGAAGTTGCAAATTTGGCTGATCAGTATGCACTTACCCATAAGTTTGGTAAAGTGGGTCAGACTCAAAACAAGGGTCAGTTTAATAGGCCAAATAAGAAATATGGCAACAGTAGTAATAGTAGTGGCACAACAGGTAACAGTGGATCTCAGTCTGGTTCTATCTCTCCAACAAATTCTGGTAAAAAACAACCAGATTCAAGTCGTCAAAAGAACGACCAGGTCAGCTCAAACAAAGCTGCCTTTAAAGACATAACTTGTGGTTTCTGTCACAAAAAGGGCCACACAATGGCAAATTGCTTCACATTGGCAAAATTAAAGGAGACTGAAACAGCCTCCAATGCCTTAGCCATTGTAGAGAACTCTTCTGAGGTAGTCGTGACTTTACGGCCTAATTCTAATGACAAAATTAAGGAAGAATACCTTCCATTCGTGTCTGAGGGGTTTATTTCCCTAGATGGGAATTCAGCTCATCCACCCGTCAAAGTTAAAATTTTGCGTGACACAGGCGCAACTCAGTCGTTGCTTCTTGATGGAGTTTTGCCATTATCGGACTCTACTTCCACAGGGGCAAATGTACTAATTCAGGGGGTTGAGTGTGGATTTATTTCTGTCCCTCTGCACAAAATTAATTTGAAGTCAGATTTAGTTTCTGGGTCGGTCATAGTAGGGGTAAGACCTACTCTACCTGTAAAGGGGGTATCTCTGTTGCTAGGCAATGACCTAGCTGGTGGAAAGGTAGTAGCCAATGCAATTTTGACAGATAAACCATGTGATTATAACAACACAGAGCAATTAGAAAAGGAATTTCCAAATTTATTCCCTGCCTGTGCTGTCACTAGAGCTATGTCACAAAAGCTCGCCATGGATGATAATCTTAAACATCTACCCGCCAAAAGTGAGGATACAGTTCCCAAAAGTGGAACAAGTAGGGAATCATGTAAGGATGATAATCTTAAACATCCATTCTATAAAAATGAGGGTATGATTTCTGAAAATAAGGATGATAAACTTAAACATCCGCGCTCTAAAATTGAGGAATTAGTTCCTAAAAATGGAACAACACTCCCAAAAGAGGAGTCAGAGTCTGGAAAAGATTCTAGTAAAAATATTCATGAAAGTGAAGATTCTTGGTATGATCTCAGCCAATCTTTTATGACTAATCTTAATGATAGTCAGGACTGTGAGTCTCCTGGCCCCACACATAGTGAGGGGGTAGAACAGGAAAATTCAAAAATGTCTGACACACTCCACAGAGACCAGTTGTCAGTCCAACAACAACATGATGAAGAGCTTCAGCCATTAATAGCTGGTGCACTCACTGAGGATGAATCGAAATACGTCCCAGTCTGTTTTTATTTTAAAAACAATATTTTGATGCGTAAATGGCGACCACCTGATGCACCATTAGATGAAGAGTGGAGAATTTACCATCAAATTGTGGTACCTAGGACTTATAGAAGGGAAATACTGAGTATTGTTCATGAAATGCCATTTGCAGGGCACCTAGGAGTCAATAAGACTTACCACAGAATTCTAAATCACTTTTATTGGCCAAAACTTAAGAGTGATGTGGCAAAATTTTGTAAGACCTGTCACTCATGTCAAATGGTTGGAAAGCCGAATCAGAATATTCCGGCTGCACCCTTAAAGCCAATTCCTGCTTTTGAAGAGCCGTTTAGTAGAGTCATCATTGATTGTGTAGGTCCCCTACCTAAGAGTAGGGCAGGACATCAGGATATATTAACCATTATGTGTGCTTCTACGAGGTTTCCAGAGGCAATACCTCTGAGGAATATTAACGCTCGGACAGTCTTACAAGCTTTACTTAAATTTTTCACATTGTTTGGGTTGCCGAAAGAGATCCAATCAGATCAAGGGTCTAATTTCATGTCAACTGTATTCCAACAGATGTTGTATGAGTTAGGCATAGACCAAATTAAGTCTTCGGCTTATCATCCTGAAAGCCAAGGGGCTTTAGAAAGGTTTCACCAAACATTGAAGAATATGTTAAAGACATATTGTCATGATAATGAGAGAGATTGGGATGAAGGCATTCCGTTTGTAATGTTTGCTGCCAGGGAGTCTATACAAGAGTCACTTGGGTTCAGTCCATTTGAACTTGTCTTTGGACACACAGTTCGTGGACCATTGAAATTGTTAAAGGAGAAGTGGTTATCAGATCCAGGTGAAGACATACATCTACTTGATTATGTATCCCGCTTTAAAGATCGTCTTCATGGAGCATGTGAACTTGCTCAGGAAAATCTGAGACACTCTCAGAAGAAAATGAAAGCGTGGTATGACAAGACCACTGTGAAAAGAGAGTTTAAACCTGGTAATAAGGTGCTAGTGTTTTTACCTGTTTCTGGTCAGCCACTTCAAGCTCGCTTTCAAGGACCTTATGTCATTGAGAGAAAAGTTAGTGACACAGATTACGTCATTTTGACACCTGACAAGCGTAAATCTAAAAGAATATGTCATATTAATATGATGAAGAGATATTATGAAAGAGAAGATTGTGACATTTCTAAGGATGAAAGTGTACATGATGTAAATAGTAACACTAATGATACAGGTGATCAAGTGTGTGTTATCAATGCTGATTATGAACTCAGTAATGATGAGATCAAGGCTAATAATGTTCCTGACATGTGTATTAAGTTACAAAATTCTGATGTGTTGAAAAATCTTGACCAGAAATTAAGTCATCTGGATCACAAAGAAAAGTCAGAAATGAAATCATTAATCTATGAATATGCATGCTTGTTCTCAGATGATCCTACTAGGACAAATTTGATTGAACATGATGTTGATGTGGGAGATGCCACACCAATCAAGCAGCATCCTTACCGAGTTAACCCTCGAAAACGACAACATCTCAGGGATGAAGTTCGGTATATGTTAGACCATGACATTATAGAACCTAGTAATAGTGAATGGTCTTCCCCTTGTATATTGGTCCCCAAGCCAGACGGTGGGTACAGATTTTGTACTGATTACCGAAAGGTGAATGCAGTCACAAGAACAGATTCCTATCCGATACCCCGTATCGATGATTGCATTGATAGGATTGGGAAAGCTACGTATGTGTCAAAGTTTGACTTACTAAAGGGGTACTGGGAGATACCACTCACTGAGAGGGCTCGGAAAATCTCGGCATTCGTGACGCCAGATGGGTTATTTCAGTATAAGGTTATGCCGTTTGGTATGAAAAACTCACCGATGACGTTTCAGCGCTTAGTAAATGATCTTACGTCAAATTTAGAAAATTGTGAAGTATATGTTGATGACCTTATTGTGTACAGCAACTCGTGGGATGAACATGTACAACATGTTAAGGCATTATTTGACAAACTTGCCAAAGCTAATTTGACTGTCAATTTGGTCAAAAGTGAGATTGCTTGTGCCAATGTGGTGTACTTAGGGCATGTGGTTGGTCAGGGTAAAGTTAGACCAATTAAGGCTAAAGTTGAGGGCATTGACAAGTTCCCTGCCCCAACTGATAAAAGGCAGCTCATGCGCTTCCTAGGTATGGCTGGTTACTACAGACGTTTTTGTCCGAATTTCTCTGACATTGCTGCACCACTGACAAAATTGTTAAAGAAAAATGAAAAGTTTGATTGGACGGATAATTGCCAAGCAGCATTTGAATCATTGAAAAAGGCACTAATGAGTTCACCAGTGTTGATTGCTCCAGATTTTGAAAAACAATTTAAGTTGGCAGTAGATGCCAGTGACAATGGCATAGGAGCAGTTTTGCTTCAAGCTGATGAGCATGGTGTTGATCACCCTGTTTGTTATTATTCTAAGAAATTTGACAGACACCAGAAAAATTATTCAACAATTGAAAAAGAGACATTAGCTTTGATACTTGGTCTTCAACACTTTGATGTTTATTTGGGGACTACTAGTTTCCCTATCACTGTATACACTGATCATAACCCTTTGACATTTTTTATCTAAGATGAAGAATAAGAATCAAAGATTGATGAGGTGGAGTTTATTTCTGCAATCGTATAATGTAGATATTAAGCATATTAAAGGGAAAGACAATGTTGTACCAGACTCTTTGTCAAGAATTTGATTTGATGCAGTATGTTGAAGATATCACTGTAAGTTTTGAAATTTTGTGTTAACTATGGCACAATGTGTATTGATGATGTTACTGTATTCATGTATCATCACCTAGCAAGATAAGTTGTATGTTATGATTATACCTTCCATTGAATATTGGACTACAAAATATATACTGTAGTTATTACTGTAAAGTTATACATTGTAAATATTGTAACTTAAGTTTTGTCCGAGACGTCCAAAACTTTTTCAAGGGGGGGAGTGTTACAAGACGACCCGTCAGGAACTTCGGATTGAATCCATCGACGAGCGAATGGAAAGTTCCAGAGACGTCCAACTTCAACGCAGCCTTTCTAGAACTGTCTAGAAGTGAGAACTGTTTACGTTATGTCCCAATTACAACTACTGTGTGTTCTAGAAGTTTCTATTAAGGAACGTTCTCGTAATTGCTGGACTGTGTACACTAGAAGTTTCTGTTAAATTCTGGAGAGTTCTCGAATAAAAGCCTAGCATATAAAAGGCAGTTCAACAACTATTATCGGCGAGAGACATTGAGAAATGCCCTAATACTTCATCGAGTCCAGACGCTGTTGAGAAGTTATTCCCAGCCACTGACACTGCACACTTGTGATAAATTGCCTTACGCCGTTTCTGCACTGTGTACAGAGATTGTATCATCCATCATTCATCGCCTAGCCTTGTCATTATTCGCTCGTGGAACCAGTTCCTACGCTACAGCACGCTACAGGTCTACTACCGTACCAGGTCTACTACCGTATCATCGTGCATGCACTACCAGCCCTTGGACCAGACCAGGCAAAATATTAATTAAAGGATTGTGAGTAAGTCTAATTAATTATTGTAAATTTAAGTGAGATAAGGAGATTGTAAATAATCATTAAGTTGTTGAATTTTAATCTCGTTCTTCTGTGATCTTTCGCTGTTATTGGTTTGACTTGCGACCACAAGCCGTAACAGAATATATATATATATATATATATATATATATATATATATATATATATATATATATATATATATATATATATATATATATATATATATATATATATATATACGCTTACGGCTGTGATAACACCTATTTGATGGGTCCCTCTATTCACGCCGCAAATTTGCTTAAGTAGCTCATGTTTAATATAACATAGCCAAGGCCCCATAAGATGCCCCGAAGTCCAAACCCCTTTACTAATACAAGCAACTAAACCAAACACCAACTTGACCGAGCCCAGTAATTATTCATGATGTAGCCTGAGCTTATAGTAAGTGAAAAACAGTACCTGTCTTGTAAAATGGTCAATATTTAATGGACTTTGATGTAAATTGCGACCAGTTTTAATATTTTGAATGCTTTTTACACAAAATAGGCAGGTATCACTTTTACCGTCATGTCCAAAGACCTTTAAACTTCCGAACAATCAGTAAAATGCAATGTACAGATCTTCATCTTCACCCATAGAGCCAACTGAACTTCAAAATGAAGACTCATGCACTTGAGAGGCAAATTGGCTATGTTGGCACACTCAGTTCACCGAAGATTAAATTTTTGAAGGCAATTATCGAGGGGCCTTTTATGACATTCTCAGTTAGACAGTTGCAAGAACGTACGGTGCGGGGGAAAAAACATCGTATAATTGTAAGAGCTGGGAATAAATACCCTGGGAGTTCTTATGATGTGCAGGGAATGGCTGGGAATTTGTAATATTTAAAAGTAAGACAGGATAGTGTAAGTAATATTGATGTAAATTTTCAACTTTGGAAATTTTCCACGAGAAGCAGAGCGGTGTCTCTGGCTCACTGTACCAGAAACTGAGTTCGAAGTCGAAGTTAAGAGGAAATTTTATTTTGCGGTTCATTTTAGGGAACTGCTTTTTGGAAATGTGGAAGCACTGTGTACCTATGTATGGGATGGCTATGCCGTAAAATGATGACGCACACACTGCCCATGCACACCTAAGCTTTATGGCGGTCGCTGTAAGTGTGAAGGAATCTCCCAATACTTGTATGTACGACGTTGAATACGAAGACTACACACGCAGGCTCATTTAGAGACCCAGTCAGACTGGTGTTTGTGTGTAGCAAGTGACCTCTATTTTATTTAGCTCAGTTTGCGATCGACAGGGGTTTTTCCAGTTATAGCCAGAATTCTTTCACTTTTTGCGACTGTGTTGTCATTTCGTCGTTTTTCATTCGATTTGGTTCAAATTTTGTCAGTGGTTTGGGGAAGCTAAGGCTTTATCAAGCGCGGATCCACGAAAAAAAAACGAAGGGAGAAAAAGGAAGAAGAAAACAAAAACAGAAAAGGAGAAAGAAAAATTAAGAGCAAAAATTGAATGAAAGTGTATATATTTCTGTAGGGGTTGGGTGGAGCTATAGCTGGATTATCTCTTTAGATATCTTTCAAAGTGACTGGCGACGAAAGGAGAGCTACAATGTTCGAAAACAGGTGAATAACTAGGTAATGATCCTTGACTTAAGATCTAAATAAGTAAACATCGTGACATGCAGTATGGGCCCGGCTAGCTGCACTGAAATTTAGTAACAATTTTTTGTTAAAGAGTGAAATTTTTTGTAATCTAGAGGGATTGAGAGACAAAGTTTTCGCCATACAGACCTTGCAGAATGAATACAGAAGACTAGCTCTCAGGTGACGTGCTGTTGTGCACAGTGACCAGCTGTTGCAGGCAAAGTAGCGGTGTGCATACCCTTTCCGATTTCGAAATTGTCTGAAAAGTTTTAAAATGAACTCAAGAGTCTTTTCAGGTATATACAGTGGCGTCGGCACAGTGAGCAATGGGTGGCGTGTGTCCCCCTCCCCCATCGATTCTTGATTTTTTTTTAAATAGTCCCAAAACTCGTTTAAGTTACATATATCTGTGGAGGGTGTAGGATGAGATGTATTTTTGATGATTGGTTTATTTGTTCTAACCATTTTCTTTCACAAACTGTTCTCAAACTATCATAAGTTTTGGAAATTCTTGACAAATTCCAAATTTTCTCATGCTCCGCTATCGCCAAGCCTTGTGTCAGAGTTGCCCTTATTATCAATAGCTTTCGGTAACTACTCACGGAGGAATAAAGAGCAAAAGTGCGTTTTAAGAATTCTCAGTCAGAAGATTCGTTTCTGAATAGCATAGGTTGGTGGGAAAGTGAGTGTCCGATGGAGGTTCTGAATGCAGGTTTTGTCATGGACTAATATTTTATTCAAAATTTCGGCGCGCTTCGCGTGCATACGACAGGGTTTACACCCGATTTCATATACCATTGAAAAAGCTATGACACAAGAAATTATTCCAATGCAAACATTTTTCCAAAAAGTGCATCTCCTTCTCTGTAGGGCTCTCATCATTATGGAATCTTTGACTAATCTAGTCTAGCACATGATTTGAAAGATTGAAAGTACGTAATTGCCTTTGCTTATTTTCCAAACATTTAACCGACGTTAAATAACGACGAAAACTTCTTTTCTGAAACGAATTTTGCCTGTCCACCATCCCTCTTGCTATACCTAAAAAGAAGGTGATATATCATATCTCCTCTCATATGGATTGGTCCCTCTTTTGTATACTGTAACTAAATCAGAGCTCCCGGGAGGCTCTATACTGTGTCTCTGTCAACCTTAGATATCCTTTTAAAATGTAAAGGAAAAATTTTATTATAGTCCAGAATGTTTCTGTGTAATCCACGTAGGTATAATTGCGTGTGCAATTCTCCCATTGGAGGACGGGGGACGCGTCCCCCTCAGTTTTTTGGAAGGGGGACATCGTCAAAACGTCCCCCTCACTTTTTCAAAAATGATGGAACAGACTGCAATTATGCCTAAGAAAACGAAAGTTTTAGAAAAAAAAATAACCTAAAAATCCTACACTTTTGTTGCACCAAATCGCATCTGAGGGCATTCAGTTCTAGAAAAATTTCCTTTAAACCCCTCTTCCATGCCGACGATCACAAAACTTATTGCCTCCCTGTGACGCAAATTCTGGCTACCACCACTGCTTCTTCCACCAGGATGGCTATTCACAAATGTGAAAAGTCCCCCCCACACACACACACACACTTTTGGAGATGGATCCACACCCATGATTTTTCTTGGGACTTAAGGAGGTTTGAAGACAATATATTAACCGTCTCTTACTCCCCTTTTACACCCGAACAAAAGTTAGAATTCACTAAACTGTGGACATTTTTTAAACATGCAATCACTTTAGAATGACCCAAAGATACCACCATTTTGCATATAGGCCCCCTAAAATTAACAAAACTTTCTCAAAGGGGAGGGTAACCCCTTCCTGGAATTGCACTCTCATGTACTAACAAGAAAAGGCTCTCCCACTCTTGTATATAGCGTATACAAAATCTCACTGCCTAAAAAGGCACGGTTTAGCAGTTATCTGCGGTTCCACCAACTCCCGCCGGCACCATCGGTCCTAGATTTCTGAAGGGTATACCCTTCAGAAATCCATAAAGAAGGAGATATATCATCTCTCCTCCCATATGGATGTCAGGTTGTGAGTCTTGTTGGTGCCCCCTTTTCAGTGAACAATTAATGCAGAGCTCCAGGGAGGCTCCATACCGAATATTTTCGGCGCGCTTCGCGCGCAATTGTTTACGCTTACAGAGAGAGGTACGTTTTTATTGGGTTATGGATTTATTTTTATCACATTTTACCAAAAATCATTGAAATCTTTCACAATTTTTGCAAAGTCTTCTCAATATTTCCTGATTTTCGCTTGATCTGTTCACTTTTAGCCTTGAATTGCTCCTTTTACTATCAATAAGGTCCCAAACGTATTCGCATTACTCATCGGTGGGGTTCTACCATAAGCCAATTATTCGTGTGCATAAACGTGATTTCAGAGGAGCCAGCATTGTAAGGATGTAAAACAACTGATATTCATTTTTTCACCCTCCTCTTCTTATGAGAACTGAAAACTTAGTATCGAACCCACCTTCTAATTGATAGACACACATAAAGGGAAATGACACCGTTAGTCATAGCAATGGTTTTAAATGTAAATTCAAAATTTTCGGCGCGCTTTGCGCGCAAATTGTTTCATCTGATGCCCTATACCCGCATGGGCGGCTCTAAGAAATTTTGTTTGGGGGGGGAGCAAACTCAAGTCCGTATTCAGGGAGGTTCGGAAGACCCCCCCCCCCTCTATATCAATGGTCAGAGCTCCGGATAGTACAATAGGAGCATGGCTATTATTATGTATTACAGCGATGCCCCATCTGGTTTTCAAAAGCTCTTCAAAAACCACTTCAGGCAGTCAGTCATGAGCTGACTACTTTAAAAATAAATACAACCATATCAACCGAAAGCTACTCCATAGGGGGATGGGGGAAAGTAAGAAGCAGGTAAAATGGGCAAAGCGGCTTGATCTATTTTGTATAAAATGAGCCATACCTTTAAATATTTTGTTGTTTCTTTCATTGTGTCACAATATGTTTCAGCTTTGCCAAGAAGCCATAAAATGTTGGTTTTCTGGATTGTTTTCTTAAACTAACGAAAAGTTCGAGCATGAAGACATTTCAAAACGATGAAATGATAGCATATTTTGGATCTCAGTACCGAAACAAAATATTTTAAAGGGGGAGGGGAATCCCCCTAAGTCAGAACGACGTCTTATCCTATATACAAATAGGTAGGCCACTAGTCAAAAGTCTCATTACACTGAGCTTAGATTGACTGTTTGGTGTGTTTATTTTAAATCAATTGAAACGGTATACTTTAGCACAGAGGTGGAGAACCTTTTGCTTATAACAGGCCATGTGACAGTCATTAGACCGCTCGTGGGACAACGGCGCTGTCAATTTGGACAAGGGAAGGGAAACCTCTAATTCTATGGGAAACCCCAAAAGCTTAGGCTACATGTCCGTTATTTTTTTGTAAACAAATAGCTATGCTAATCTGGCCAGGTGACACCCGGGCAAAACTGCTTTGAGTCCGTGGATAATAGTCAACACGGCTAATGGGTTGTGTATCTAATGACCCCGAAAGCTCTGAAGTGTCTGCAAAACCAGTGGCGTAGCTAGACTTTTTTCCGGGGGGGGGGGGCAAGCACCTAAATTTTCCGATATTTTTAAAGACTGCATAAGGGTACGTTCTGCATTCTGCAGAGTAGGTTACAAATATAAGGCTTACTGCACATGTAACACATACCAGACACATAAGTGTTGTTCACTGATAGTGTTCTTTTGAATCTGAATCGTGAAATTTCAAAGCGTGCGAAAATTTTTGATAGGCTTACACACACACACACACACACACACAAAATGTAATCATTAAGAACAAAAAGAGAAAAAAAGAAAATTGTAAGTGTTGTAGACCGTATTGGGGGATAACATACACTGCAGGCCTATCATACAAGACTGTAAACTTTTAGAGATTGGTGAGAGTGAGATTTGCTGTGAGACCACTGACGCGGAGTGCGACCATCGGTTCGCGCGAAGCGTCCCGCCAGGGGAACTTTTTGCCAAAAATACCCTACATTGCAGGAAATGACACTTCCCGTGTCTCAGTTTCTGGAAAATTTTAAGGAGACATTTTGTTCACGTTTAAAATAGGCCTTCGAAAAATTGGAAATTCTGAGGCCTGCCGGCATGTATTATTGTATAATGCACTACTGTCAGCTTACTGCAGACTATGATCAGCTGGACGAGAAGGAACTCAGGTTGTGTTATAACTGGCGTTTTACCGACACCGGACGCATCATTTGCGTTGTAAGTGGAATTTTTTACACCATACTGAGACATTGCGTGAGGAACTGATGCTTCATCGTGAGAGCGTGAGATTGCGTGACCCACACGCTGAATGCGTGAGAGGGGACAGCCCTGTGTTACAGTATAGAACCACCTGGACTACCCGATGAAATAACCAAACTTTACTCTGTGAGTCGCTCACCAACTGATCGTACAGCATGACAAACACAAGAGAACAGCAACTAGGCTTTGCGATATGGGATGAAATTTACGACGTCTACATATAGGGTTTACTTTGCCTACATGTTACTTGGTAATGTGGGCAGTACATGTCCTATGTAGCTATGTGCAATGGAACTAATGAAGAAACTGGAGTGACTATACAGCGCGCGTAGCGCGCCGAAAATTTTGGGTTCATATTAGAGAAATTGTCCTCTTGAGAGCAAAAAACAGGTAAACTGTCGGGGCGACTAGTCGCCGTTAGGGACTGCATACTTTATCGTATATTTCCGAATTTTTCATTTTTTTGAGCCAGAGGGGGCGATCGCCCCGCCCCTGTAGCTACGCCACTATGCAAAACTATGGGAATTTAACTCCATCATTACCGTTACACTCTGTAAATGACATTATGATGCCAAAGCTAATCAGATTAAAAAATATCACAGCGTGATCATTTGTTTTGATTACCTTAGCTCGCACTAATGGCAGGTCCATTTGTGATGTCTAAAGTACATATACAGTAGTAGCAAACAAGCAACTAAGAAAACGCGCGCGAAGCGCGCCAAAAAAATGTCGTTTTGAAAGCACTTTGTTAATGTTTAACCTTCGCATTGCATTGGAAAGTTATTCACTTCTTTAATTTTAAACCCACTCAAGAAAAAGGGAGGGCCTATCCCATCTCGAATTACATGTTTTATTTATTATTTTTTGTGAAAATTGAAGATCACGCTTTGCAAACTTTTTTTTGGGGGGGGCAAGTGCCCCCGTGCCCCTATGGCGAGCCGATAATGTATACCCGAATACCGTATAACGAAAATAAAACACTCATTATGGCAAAATCATTTCACATTTCAAGTTACCTACATGGGCTCATAATGTTGGTGTGTAAGTTTTAAGATAACTTAGATTCTCCGGAACTTCTGTAGGTACATATATATAGTAACTTATACCAAGCACATATAGTAACTTATACACATCAAATTCCATGCAACATGAAAAGGTATAAAATCTCACTGACATAAGAACTGGAACCGATTTCTGTGCTCTTAAAATGCAATATTGCGAGAGCTTCTGGGGGCTTCGCCCCTGGACCCCGCCAGGGGCCCTAACGCGGGCCCTTGGACCCCACGCGTAGGAACTCCCGCTTCTCGCTCGTGGTGCACCTTCGGTGCACATGAGATTTTCCATCTTAGCCCCCTCCCCCTCAAAATTTCTGGACCCGATCCTGGGCTTTATATACTCAATGATAAGTTACAAATTTTAAGGTTATACGAAGTTCTGAAAAAGTAAAAAAGTCCTCTGTTTCCAAATCTCAATGAGATAAAATCTTAGATTTATACAGTCTTGAAGGTGGTGAACAAAAGTTGTTGCTGGCAAAACTTTTTGTCGTGATTTAGGGTGTTAAAATGGAACCTCTTTAAAGAGCTTATTCTTTGATAAAATGTAAGACACACAGGCGCGGATCCAGGTGGGGGCGCACCCAGCGCACGCCCCCTTTTTTCGATGATCAACGATTTTTTGAAAAAGTGAGCAAATAGATATGGAAATATGCTTCCCAGATGCTGGTCTAAGCGCATCTAGAATTCAAATTTTCTTGGGGGAGGACCCCCAAACCGCCTGCAATGGCTTCGCGTCTTCGGCGCTCGCTCGTCGGCCTTCGGCCGACGGTGTGTGCGCTTCCCCTTCTCAAAATCCTGGATCCGCGCCTGCCACAGATCGTACCCAATGCACATGAAGTTTGTTTCTCCGATTGTTATCTGTTAATAATATGCGAAAATTGAAAATTGTGTTCAGTTTTAATTTTCCATCATGTTAGGGGGATAATTGGTGGTCAGCTGGATTTTGAACAAACCAGGAATGTTTTGCAATCCATGTTTCCCGTCTAGTTGTGAGGTCTAACCTTCTCGGCTTATTTGGATTCATTATGGTTTCGTGTGTGAAATGCAATGGAGGTTGGGTTTCCATTGTACGTAGCAGGCAGTCCAAATTTCTGCTCAGTGGCGCCGCCAGGATTTGGTTATTAGGGGAGGGGGCACCACAGATGACAAGGTAATGCCACCTTAGTTCCCCTCGGCCCCTAAGTCTGCGTAAATTGTACCTTTTTATGCGTCACTGCGATTGTATATAGCAGTGTGGAATCCTTTCTTTGTCACGGCATAAAGGTGCCGTCCTGAGCTGAAATTTTTTGTTAATTTAAGGTTGCATAAATGCAAAATGGTGCTATCTTTGAAACATTTTTGAACTGATCATGTATGGCTGGAAAGTATCCATAGTTAAGTGAATACCAACTTTTGGTTATGTGAAAGAGAAGAGTCAGTATGCGTCCTTGCGATTGTATACAGCAGTGTAGGATCCTTCCTTTGTCACTATATAAAGGTGCCCTCCTGGGGAAGTGGTCAAAGGGGAGGGGGTGTCCCCTCCCCCTTTGAGAAAGTTTTGTTAATTTAAGGTTGCTTAGATGCAAAATGGTGCTATCTTTGGGGTATTTTTGGAACTGATCATATATGGCTGGAAAATATCCATAATTTAGTGAATTCTAATTTTTGGTTTAGTGAAGAGTGAGGTGTTGTCTAAGAGAAGAAAGGTATGTTGTCAACAAACCTCCTGAAGCCCCCCCCCCTTTTAGGCCACCTTAATACCTTCTATTCGGGGAGAGTTTTTACGTAGAAATACATGCGTGGAGTCCACAGAAACATTCTTGGACTATTACGAAAATTTTCCTTTCCGTCGTAGTGCATTATCAAAGGATATCCCAGGCTGGCAGACACCGGTACCGGCACCGGTATAGGTGCTTAATTTTTTTCACAATAATCATGACAATAGTGAATGCGGATATTTACATCACCTTAGAACATGTGACCAATCAAGACCTCTAATTTTAACGATCTGATGATGTCATAGCATGATGTATGTTTGCGCAATACACAAACTTATATTGTGCCGAGTTAAGTTATGTCAAAGTGTTATGTCATAAAATCCGACTCTCCGAGTTGCATAGCGGGATGAATTATTTTAAGCAGGCCCGTAGCCAGGCCGGGGCACGAGGGGGCCGTGCGGACCACTGTGCCCCCCTGTACGAAAAATCGATCGAAAATAAAATTTAAGTACATGTAAACGGTGGCCTTGGTATGACACCAAGCGATTTTTAACCAAAAATGATCCCAAAAGGAGTTTAATAATGAACGTATTTTGTTCTCTGTAACATTTTTGTTGTAAAATTACAAAAATTTTCGCGCGCTACGCGCGCTTTCATCTTCAGTTACATATAACTTTAATACCCGTTTCAGATATGTTGGCTTAATCATAAATGTACAGGTTCCACAATTAGGCTATTGTTCTTTCGTGTGGGTGTGATTCCCGGAAAAACACAAAACTGAATCCATAAAAAGTTCCATCTTCTTTCTCTTACGATCGGGAAGATTCTTAATTCAGACTCTACATCATGATAATCATTTTTGTATGAAACGTAAAGTGTCTCAATGTCCAGGGGTGTTGGAAGGGGGCATCCCCTCGCGATCAGTCGCCCGGCGTCTCGGTTTTGTTCTTAAAGACAGACACTCATCACCCTAAATACATTTTGGTTGGGAGAAAGCAAAATTCTCAATTGATCATAGGTGAATGCTCTTTGATTGACATCAAAGCTCACAATACACAACATGCGCAGAGAATGTTCTGGTTACATATTATGGCCTTTTATGCCCAACAGGATATGCCCTTAAGCAATAAACTAGGTTTGTGTCTGCACAAGGAGGGTCTCAACACAGTTTTGGAAGGAGTAACTAAGTCAGGGGATTTGGAACTGTCTAGGATGAAGAGGGCCAGATTCTTCCATAGAAACCCAAATTTTCTAACTTTCCTTAATAAGAACCAAATATTTTCAATTTTTCTTCAACAGAACCCCAAATTTTTCGCCGGTCGCCCAAAATTTCACGTTTGGTATCCAATCTGTAACCCATTGCTTCTGATGGGGCCTCGGGTTGCTGGACCTCTTAGGGGAGCTTGGTCCCTTCGTCGGGTTTATCTTTCCACCACCCCTTGCTGAGTCTGTATGCAGGTTTTACCCTGGTAAATAATTTTCCTGCAAAATTTCGGCGCGCTTCGCGCGCAATTCTCACAAGCGAAGTAATATCACCCATGAACATTATTAGTACAAAAATTCAAGTGAACTCTTCCAGCCAAAGCTAGGTGAAGGCTCAAAGTTAGATCCCGGACATCAAGGGGCTGTCATGTAGTAATCTAGTACCTTGAGTAACATTCGCTCCTCGACGACTATACAGTTTGAAGCTAAATTTACTCGTACCCAAAATTTATTCCAAAATTTACTTTTTCTGTTTTTGTTTTGTTTTGTTTTTTCTTTCATGCAAAATTTCGTTCAAAGTAGAAATACGATAATGACCATCTGAATTGTGAACTGTGAAGACATTGGTGTGCTCTCACTGTTATTCAAAGTCCTGCTAAAAGCTCCATGCTGGTGTTCCCATATTGTTAATTCGCCACATATTCGGGGAATTTCCCTCTGGGTCCTAACAAAATCATACTGGATAACACCAAGCCTGCCTAATGGCAGCCCCTGGACTGGCCTCGCCGTTCGCAAAGTACTCAACCGGCTTCATCTGCGCTTGCTGAGCTGAAGATATGTTGTGATTATAATCTTGTTCCCTTCACTTGTGGAGAATTTCTACGTCTCTGTATTGCAAGAGGAGGGAAAAATTTCCATCAGAAGAGTGAAATTTTTGCGCGCTTCGCGAGAATGTGCACACGTAAAACCGATACCTTTAAGCTATGTGTGGTAAGCTTGTGATATAGTCGCCTGTAGTTCCGGCAAACTGTAATCATGTGGTGGCACTAGTGACAACACACATAATCTTCTTCGGTACCCCTTTATGAGGTGTCGGTGCCCCCCTATATCAGAATTCCTGGCTACGGGCCTGTATTTAAGGGAAGCATAGGAAAATCTGCGCTTATTAAAACACGTGTAGATCTAATCTCGGTCGTCAATGTGTCGTCGTCCGGGCCGAGGGCACCTAAACATGCAATACATGATAACATGCAATGTGTGGTGCCTATCCGTCTATCTTACCAGGGAGCTGGTCCTACGAATAACATATTTGACTGAAAATAGAATTTCCGACCTTTACAAAAAATATATATAGTTATATGTTAGCTTTACACAGCTGGGTACGTTAGTCTTTAATTTTCTTCTCTAACGACATTGTCTTCTTCAGTTCTTCCTCCAGCTTTTGACGTGTTCTTCAATCAAAACAATAAATTCCATGATCATTTAGCTATCTTGTTTTTAATATTAATTACTCCAGTATGGAAATGAAGTCGATGTTAGAACGTCTGGTGCATTTCTTTAATTGTGGGATTTAGCCTTTTTATTAACGATTGAAGCATCTTCCGTTCAAATTTTCGTAAAGTGATTAAAGTTGAAGGTGTTTTTGCCAGGTCTGTATCCGAGTCCACCTGACCGGATTCCTGGCCAATTTCGATTCCAGTGCCACCATTCCGGGCCAATTCCGAGCCAGTTCCGATTCCAGGTTTTCCAATTCCGCGCCAAGTCCGAGTCCTACCATTTGACAGTCTAGCATCTCGTCAAATTGCTTTTTGCACTGTTTGCAATTACTGTACTCTCACTTGACAACGAGCACATTTAGGAGTCAATTTCATGCCCTGGTTCAAGATGTATCCTGATTGGCTGTTGACCATTCATGTGTTGAACTGTGCATCAATAACAATGTAGCCCTAGGAAACAAATATTCAACTTTCATTTTTGTGGGCTCGGCTGGAATCGCGGCTCTGAGTCCGAGTCCAGCCGCAGCCCATTCCGGGCCAATTCCGATCCCAGAATCTCTCATTCCGGGCTAATTCCGAGTCCGACGAAAAACGGACTCGAGTCCGAGTCCGGACTCGGACGGACTCGGACTTTACAGCCCTGGTTTTTGCTAAAGGCATATGTTGGGCTCACTTATATCTTCGTTTGCGTTCATTTACCCTTAAACTTCACGAGGTCATTTTCGCTTTCTTTCTCTCTATCTTCCCCCTTTCTTCTGTGTGTGTGTGTGTGTTTTCGGTGAGTCTACCTTGTACAAACTTTGCACTTATCCTTAATACAGGAAACGAAATTAAACCTGAAACCGGACCTTACACGTTTTCGTGTTAACCTGGGCCATCATCGGACACAAATGGATTGTCATCGGAACACATGAGTCTGTACTACTCTTAATACATCTGAACACACACACACACACATGCACACACAGGGCACCCACGCAGAAATTTTGTTTCCCCTTTACATGACTGATTTTTTCATTATTTACATCTGCTCTTTGAAGGACCATCCATTGTCATCATTTCCATAGGAGTACAAAACGTATTTTTGTTTAGACCCTTAAGGGGCGCTAAGACGCCAAACTGCCCTCTGAAGGGATCAAATCGCAACTCCGCGGTGGAGGTATGGTACCGGGGAAGCCCCTGAAGCCTGAGATATTTGCAGAATAGTGAGCGTTAGAATGAAGTATTTAACTATTTCTAAAAGACATTGGATACACACAAGAACTTGATAATTTTACTTTTCTTATGTCAGTGGAATCGAGGGGACTCCCCCCCCCCCCAGAACGGGTACAGTCGACTCGGAACTTTGATATGAGGGCTCATCAGTTCATAGGCAGAGGAAGCTATTCTCGACTGGGAGCTGAATGTTGTTTCGGACCTCCGTTCTGTGTCCCCCTCCCCCTTTGCAAATTTTTTGAATATTTGGGGGTCCTTAGATGCAATTTGGTACAAAAACAGTGATAGCTAAAATTACTAATCTAAGAAATTTCCTCCGCGCCAAAATATTGACTGACAAATTTAGTCTCGAACATTTTTGGCTGGTGGGAGTGTGTATCCTGTTGTTACCAGCTGCACATTATACTTGATTTCTGCTATGCTGCCCTCTTTCCCATTTGAACAACTTTCCCATTAGACTAACGCATCCGATCAACTTTTGAGGGAGACATTTTAAGGCAAGGGTGAGGTGCTTCTTCTCGGGGGCGAAAATATTTCCAGGGGGCTTCGCCCCTTCGACCTGGCTACGGGCCGGCTATGTCTCCTATAAAAAACGGCAACTTCCCAACCCCTTCGATCCCCCTTATAAACAGCAAAACACCCTGAAAGTGTTCCCATAAACATTAGCAGCATTACGTAAGAACAGTATTTAAAAGTTGAAAAGATCATGCCGACATTCTTTAGTTCCTCGAGGTCCGAGGGCCCGAGGCCGAGGTAACAAAAACCGTCCTGGTCTCGAAATCTCCATTCCTGTAATTAATTATAACTGGCTTTCAAGAGTAGGTTTATTACACCAGATTTACTCAATCGCTTCTAAGGTCGAGTTCACAGGCGGCGACAGGCGTGTAGCCAAGGGGGGGGGGACGGGGCGAAGGGGACAGCTGCTCCCTTTGAGCATATTTTTAATGTTTATTTTTACGGATTGCTAGTGTTTCCCCAATTTATATGTGGTAAATAGGCGTGGGAACAGCCATTTCCAGGGAGGTATTTTGGGCCAAAATTTTTTTGCTCTTTGGACCAACCCATGGGGCAAAGCACTGAGAGTCTGTCTATGGGCTTCGCCCCCCTTGACAAATTCCTGGCTACGCCCCTGGGCGGCTATCCCGAGGAGTAGTGGGATGTCCGGCTCCACATGTAAAATCATCAAATTATATAAAAATGGGGTCACCCCCCCCCCATATTGAGAATAAAGCGCCGTCGCTGGTCGAGTTATTCTCACATCGTTTTAAATATTGTTTTTTTTTGGGGGGGGGGTCAGTTTTTTGACAGTGCTAACCTGATAGGCTACTTGCTGCCACCACAAGTTGGTCTCAAATCGTTGTTTTTCCAAAGGGTATTTTCATATTTTGTATTTTCTATTTTTATTTACAGTTTAAAAACATTTTTGGGGGGGATATAGGACCAAGAAATATTTACGCGGGATATCGTCGGCAAACACTTCCCTTCGTAGGGTGACTGCAGCCTGAAGCCCCGACAAGGGAGACAGAGTGCCGTCAGGTCGTCGAGAGCAAAACTCAAAATTTTCGGCGCGCATTTTGGGATTTTAGGCGTGAAATTGGAAAATTGGGGAGGGGTTTACTACAGGATCTGCCCTCATTTAAATCAAAATATCAAGAAAACCACAAGGCGCCACTGGCTTTTGTGGACTACTTCATATTTTAACGTTTCCCGACTACACTGGGAAATTTAAACGACCTTGCGGGGGATCCGTCCTGGACGAGGGTGACACCTACCCCCATCTGGTTTCACCACTGTCCCGACGACGATCAGTCCCCTGACTTTCTTACTTCCTTGGTCTCAAGAGCACAAATCCTCCAACTCGTACACAACGGAACATTTTCAGCGCTCGAGGTCGAGATTTACTTACTTGTGACTTTCACATGCTACAACTTTTCAAAGACCTTCAAACGGACCAAAATCAAGTAAGTATACGCGAATTATCAATGGAAGAATGATTGGTGGTACACGTACGCGCTTTTTAAAGTTTAAACAAATGAAGACTTCCTTGCAAAATCCTTACCGTAATGATATGGTAATTTAAATATCTCAGTACTGACGGCCAGCTTGTCGGCTGTACTGTGATTGGCATCGTTAACCTGAAAGAGCACTTTGCATTCAAGTGCGTATCAAGGGAGGGAGTTGGAGGGCGTTGGGGCGCCCCGGGTTGAAGACACTTTCTACACTCTTCCATAGGCCGTCATATTCGGCATTTGTCAAACTTGAAGTCACCTTCCCCCTTCAATTAAATGATCCTGCATAAGCGGATGTACAAGGCTGTGTTCAACGAACCCGTAACCATTCCTTTATTATTCACCTCATGCAGCACTCAAATTTGGTCCGACTTACACAATAAAACGGGCCTGCTTGTTACGTTGCCTCTCATTCCTTGTCATGGTTTTCAACGCCAGCATATGACTCATCAATGCAAAGCTCACGAGTCGGATTTTACTGGCACATACGAATTTTCGCAGCATGACCATTGAATCTTTGAGCTACGGGCGCATGAATAAAAAACTTGTGATCCGCCACCCCCTGCCCCTTGTCACTCACCAAAATATGAGATAAGTCCGCTGTCTTTCCCAAACCTCACAATCTGCTCAGGTGGCATCAATTTCAACCATTTCTTGACAGCATAATCTTCAACTCAGTCACTACCAAAATACATCTAACAAAGGATTCACTGCCCTCTCATAACAGGGTCAAAAATCAACCCAAACAAAATTTTTAGGGACTACATGCAGAGGGTTCACCCCCAGCCAAAGTGAAATTTTATGGAATGGTAGAGCGCCCCCTTAAAACGGCAGGGAAAACGCGGAGGGAGACTTGGTCAAGTTTAAAGGAACCGCTGTCTTCTTTTACAAATCATCGCACCATGAAACGTGGACAATGGTCACCTATTGTTGGCAGATGCTTAGCCCTACCCCCTAAGAAACTTAATCCATAGTTGCAATACAAGAAGAGAATTTTACAGTCGGTCATTTATGAATATTCAGTTCAGAGTGGCTTTCCTTTAGAAACAAGAGTTGCTTTAGGAACCTAGGCAAATTCGGTATCAATAAAGACAGGTCTCCCGGCTACTTACGTAGCCGGGAGCCCTGTCTTTATTGATACCTTTCCTATCAAATGCAAATTACATGAAATATAGAATCGGTTTCATCTAAGAATGGGAAAAACATTCATAAAACTATTAGCAATTTCAACCGAAAAAAATGCAACGTCCAAGGGGGGGGGGGGTGTGTGTTCGACTTGATAATGTCGGTTACATGCAATAGCGTGTAGTGACCTGATTTGGAAATTTGCAGTAAGATATGATTAACAAAACGAAGCCTAATTCAGAAAAGAAAAAGTGGGGACGAAGAGAAGTCGATAAAAGCTACAAAAAGGAAGATATGAAAGAGAAAAACAACTGTAAAAAGTCGACAGTTCCACAGCATTAAAACCGCAAAACGAGAAAAAGCACACTGCCCGGTCTCCGGGAGGACTTGAACTCACGTACCCAACAGTCGGAGTCGAACGCCATACCAACTAAGCCACAACAATGCTGATACTCCAGCGCACTATATTAGTAGTCTATAGTGTTACGTTGTGTGATATACAAGTAGAAGTGCCGGATGTAAGGGGTCGGGAGCTGGAGCGAGCACCCCTTTTCACCTGCATCCTTAAATATTGATACCGTACTTTACATCAAATTCCATACAACATGAAAAGGTATAAAATCTCACTGACATAAGATCTGGAACCGATTTCTGTGCTCTTAAAATGCAATATTGCGAGAGCTTCCGGGGGCTCCCCCCGGACCCTGCCAGGGGCCCTAACGCGGGCCCTTGGACCCCACGCGTAGGAACTCCCGCTTCTCGCTCGTGGTGCACCTTCGGTGCACATGAGATTTTCCATCTTAGCCCCCTCCCCCCTCAAAAGTTCTGGACCCGATCCTGGGCTTTATATACTCAATGATAAGTTACAAATTTTAAGGTTATACGAGGTTCTGAAAAAGTAAAAAAAAGTCCTCCGTTTCCAAATCTCAATGAGATAAAATCTTAGATTTATACAGTCTTGAAGGTGGTGAACAAAAGTTGTTGCTGGCAAAACTTTTTTTCTTGATTTAGGGTGTTAAAATGGAACCTATTTAAAGAGCTTATTCTTTGATGAAATGTAAGCCACACAGGCGCGGATCCAGGTGGGGCGCACCCAGCGCACGCCCCCTTTTTTCGATGATCAACGATTTTTTGAAAAAGTGAGCAAATAGATATGGAAAATATGCTTCCCAGATGCTGCTCTAAGCGCATCTAGAATTCAAATTTTCTTGGGGGAGGACCCCCAAACCGCCTGCAATGGCTTCGCGTCTTCGGCGCTCGCTCGTCGGCCTTGGGCCGACGGTGTGTGCGCTTCCCCTTCTCAAAATCCTGGATCCGCGCCTGCCACAGATCGTACCCAATGCACATGAAGTTTGTTTCTCCGTTTGTTATCTGTTAATAATGTGCGGTTTGGCTTAAATCGAAAATTGTGTTCAGTTTTAATTTTCCATCATGTTAGGGGGATAATTGGTGCTCAGCTGAATTTTGAACAAACCAGGAATGTTTTGCAATCCATGTTTCCCGTCTAGTTTGTGAGGTCTGGCCTTCTCGGCATATTTGGATTCATTATGGTTTCGTGTGCGAAATGCAATGGAGGTTGGGTTTCCATTGCACGTAGCAGGCAGTCCAAATTTCTGCTCAGTGGCGCCGCCAGGATTTGGTTATTAGGGGAGGGGGGCACCACAGATGACAAGGTAATGCCACCTTAGTTCCCCTCGGCCCCTAAGTCTGCTTAAATTGTACCTTTTTATGCGCCACTGCGATTGTATATAGCAGTGTGGGACCCTTTCTTTGTCACGGCATAAAGGTGCCGTCCTGAGCTGAAAATTTTTTGTTAATTTAAGGTTGCATAGATGCAAAATGGTGCTAGTGCTATCTTTGAAATATTTTTGAATCGATCATGTATGGCTGGAAAATATCCATAGTTAAGTGAATACTAATTTTTGGTTATGTGAAAGAGGAGAGTCAGTATGCGTCCTTGCAATTATATGCAGCAGTGTGGGATCCTTCCTTTGTCACTACATAAAGGTGCCCTCCTGGGGGAAGTGGTCAAAGGGGAGGGGGTGTCCCCTCCCCTTTGAGAAATTTTTGTTAATTTAAGGTTGCTTAGATGCAAAATGGTGCTATCTTTGGGATATTTTTGGAACTGATCATATATGGGTGGAAAATATCCATAATTTAGTGAATTCTAATTTTTGGTTTAGTGAAGAGTGAGGTGTTGTCTAAGAGAAGAAAGGTATGTTGTCAACAAACCTCCTGAAGCCCCCCCCCTCCTTTTTTGGCCACTTTAATAGCTTCTATTCGGGGAAAGTTTTTACGTAAAAATACATGCGTGGAGTCCACAGAAACATTCTTGGACTATTACAAAAATTTTCCTTTCCGTCGTTGTGCATTATCAAAGGATATCCCAGGCTGGCAGACACCGGTACCGGCACCGGTATAGGTGCTTACTTTTTTCACAATGACAATAGTCAATGCGGATTTTTACATCACCTTAGAACATGTGACCAATCAAGAACTCTAATTTTAACGATCTGATGATGTCATAGCATGATGTATGTTTTGCGCAATACACAATCTTATACTGTGCCGAGTTATGTGTGAAAGTATTATGTCATAAAATCCGACTCTCCGAGTTGCATAGCGGGATGAATTATTTTAAGCAGGCCCGTAGCCAGGCCGAGGCACGAGGGGGCGCCCCCCCCTCCCGTGCGGACCACTGTGCTTCCCTATACGGAAAATCGATCGAAAATACAATTTAAGTACATGTAAACGGTGGCCTTGGTATGACACCAAGCGATTTGTAACCAAAAATGATCCCAAGAGGAGTTTAATAATGAACTTAATTTGTTCTCTGTAACATTTTTGTTGTAAAATTACAACAATTTTCGTGCGCTTCGCGCGCTTTCATCTTCAGTTGCATATAGCTTTAACACCCGTTTCAGATATGTTGGCTTAATCATAAATGTACAGGTTCCACAATAGGCTATTGTTCTTTCGTGTAGGTGTGATTCCCGGAAAAACACAAAACTGAATCCATAAAAAGTTCCATCCTCTTTCTCTTGAGATCGGGAAGATTCTTAATTCAGACTCTACATCATGATAATCATTTTTGTATGAAACGTAAAGTGTCTCAATGTCCAGGGGTGTTGAAAGGGGGCATCCCCTCGCGATCAGTCGCCCGGCGTCTTGGTTTTGTTCTTAAAGACAGACACTCATCACCCTAAATACATTTTGGTTGGGAGAAAGCAAAATTCTCAATTGATCATAGGTGAATGCTCTTTGATTGACATCAAAGCTCACAATACACAGCATGCGCAGAGAATGTTCTGGTTACATATTATGGCCTTGTATGCCCAACAGGATATGCCCGAAAGCAATAAACTAGGTTTGTGTTTGCACAAAAAGGGGCTCAACACAGTTTTGGAAGGAGTAACTTAGTCAGGAGATTTGGAACTGTCTAGGATGAAGAGGGCCAGATTCCTCCATAGAAGCTTAAATTTTCTAACTTTCCTTAATAAGAACCAAATATTTTCAATTTTTCTTCAACAGAACCCCAAAATTTTCGCCAGTAGCCCAAAATTTCACGTTTGGTATCCAATCTGTAACCCATTGCTTCTGATGGGGCTTCGGGTTGCTGGACCTCTTAGGGGAGCTTGGTCCCTTCGTCGGGTTTATCTTTCCACCACCCCTTGCTGAGTCTGTATGCAGGTTTTACCCTAGTAAATCATTTTCCTGCAAAGTTTCGGCGCGCTTCGCGCGCAATTCTCACAAGCGAAGTAATATCACCCATGAACATTATTAGTACAAAAATTCAAGTGAACTCTTCCAGCCAAAGCTAGGTGAAGGCTCAAAGTTAGATCCTGGACATCAAGGGACTGTCATGTAGTAATCTAGTACCTTGAGTAACATTCGCTCCTCGACGACTATACGGTTTGAAGCTAAATTTACTCGTACCAAAAATTTATTCCAAAATTTACTTTTTCTGTTTTTGTTTTTTGTTTTTTGTTTTTTTTTTCATGCAAAATTTCGTTCAAAGTAGAAATATCATAATGACCATCTGAATTGTGAACTGTGAAGACATTGGTGTGCTCTCACTGTCATTCAAAGTCCTGCTAAAAGCTCCATGCTGCAGTGTTCCCATATTGTTAATTCGCCACATATTCGGGGAATTTCCCTCTGGGTCCTAACAAAATCATACTGGATAACACCAAGCCTGCCTAATGGCAGCCCCTGGACCGGCCTCGCCGTTCGCAAAGTACTCAACCGGCTTCATCTGCGCTTGCCGAGCTGAAGATATGTTGTGATTATAATCTTGTTCCCTTCACTTGTGGAGAATTTCTACGTCTCTGTATTGCAAGAGGAGAGAAAAATTTGCTTTTTACGTGCTAAAAACAGACACGGCCAGACCGGCTAAAAGATCACTACATATGGCCCAAACAACAACACGCCCCAAGGCAACCACAGCGCAGGGGGACATGGGGGGGGGGTCCACTTGTTACACTAAAATCACTATTTACAGTTTACTTACAGTATATACAACTATCTACACGTAACGAAAACAAAACTTCCCAAAGAGATCGAACGAGCCCTGCAGGGGATCGGGAACGTCCACTCTCTTCGGGAACCCAAACTGAACTGGGCAAATACAGGCGCACCTTGCCCAAGGGTGCCCCGGAGGCAGTTGTGGCAAAGGGTAACCTCATTATCCCCACGCTCAAACAAGCTCCACAACCGGATGTAGTTTAAAGTCCTACCCAGGACACTGGGTAGAGGAGGGGAAAATTTCCATCGGAAGAGTGAAATTTTTGCGCGCTTCGAGAGAATGTACACACGTAAAACCGATACCTTTAAGCTATGTGTGGTAAGCTTGAGATATAGTCGCCTGTAGTTCCGGCAAACTGTAAACAGGGAGTTGCTATTTGACATAGCAACTCCCTGCTGTAATCATGTGTAGTCCTTAGGCTGAGGGGGTCCCCGTGTGCATGAGAGGTCCCCTAAGTTTCTCTTCATATTATTGAAGTACACCATGTGGCACATCAAAAAAGTTTGGGTAGACTTTTGGTAACCCGGCAATAATCGAGAAAATGACGTCATAAGCCACGCCCATTGACGCTCTATTGGAACCAAAATTTAGGGGTAGGGGAAACATAAATCACTGTATCTTTGCAAGTGTAAGTCACAGAATAACAAAATACCCCTTAACATGTTTGTATTTAAATACTCTATTCATTCAAACAATCATTTTGCAAATTAGTATCTTAATGAGGTCACCAAAGGTCAAAAGGTCACGAAAATCGGGTACGAGTGAAAATTTGACCGTTGCTCCAAAAATAACCTGTCAAATCATGGATTCATTTATTTTGATATTTGTGATGCATGGAAATGTTAGAAAAGATGCTACTGATTGTTTTGATATGCATTTCAGGCCATTTAATGCCTAACAACATATCATAATATCAACTGAAACACGCCATACAATTTTAAGGCATGATTTTTCTGTAAATTTTTAAGCATAGTGTGGAACCTTGCTTGTACCTCATATTACCCACTAAAATGTTGCCACGCTTGTCAATTAAAGGAATGATTATTCTATTTTGGTCTTAGACTTCAGTCCTTGCAAATAGGTGGGAAAATGTCAAATTTGTTTCGAATTCTCTCACGGCTGTAAATGAGTGCAGCACAGCCTTATGGGAGAGAGTAAACTTTGACTTAGCCTTGAAGTCTTTGTTTTAATCGAGATAAGTGTCTGTCTTTCAGTTTAAGTCTTTACCAAAAGATGCTTTTAATGTCTTATTCTGATGGGTGGCACCACACAGCTTTCTTTGTTTTTAAGAGGAGATGATGCTTTGCATCACAAAAGGAATGTAAAAATTACCAGAATTGCAATATGTCCCCATCCTTATGAACTTCGCTAATAACTGAAGGATTGGAAGTACTGTAGAAAGAAGACTGCCTGAACTGCATTAAGGTTATACTCAAACGAAAGACAAAAACGTGAAAAGCTGGAATATACCCTTACTTTTTTGAATGAACGAAGGGAAGTATTTTTATTAATTCTTTTGGTATTTTTATTTTGCGAGACTCATAAATAGTGAGCGAGACTGTTTTCTCCCACACTGCAATGCGCCGAGAATTTTTGTGACGTATGACCACTGATGTCATATAAAAATAGACCAATCATAGACGAGCAAATATTGTCGCCACCGTCCGCCATCTTTGTTCGCATCAAAGTTTTGACTTGCCTAAGTCGTTCCCTAGGCAATTTACACACTAAAACGGTCAGAGGCAAAATTTGGGGATACAAAACTTAGGATATTTTTTGCAGGAAATGGAAATGGAAGGAAAACAGACTATATTTATTAAGCGTAATCGGACAAATTTTTGTCCATGCTTAAATTTGTGTCTGAAATGATGCAAAATCATTTTCAAAATATGAAATTTTCACGAGCTTAGGCAACAAGAGCCTAAGGTTACTTTTTATGTAGACTAACTACATAAAGATGAAAAACTTATGAGCCAAGGGTAGACCTAAGGTGAAACGCAGGATATTTATATTTCTCTCTCTCTTTATTATAATTCCACTTCTGGTACTGCATGCAGTACAATAATAACTTTGACCCTTGACGTATAAACATGTCCAGGTGGGCCGAAGTATATAACAGAGTGGCTGTGCTATTTATCTGTCTCTGTGCATATGTGTGTACATGTTCTGTGGCTGTGTGTCTGTGTGGTTGACTGAAAGAAATAAAGAACATGAATGTACATCAAAGGACCTTTACATCAAATAAAAATTACTGTGTAAGACAATCGTTTACTGTACCAATAATAACACTGTGACAATAGGGTTTAAATGGCCCCATACTAACAAGTAAAGTATGGCAGAAGTCCCTTAAATAATGGAATGCTCCCTACAGTGGCATAGCCATGGTTGTTCAACAGGGGGACCAAACATAAAGGATCAACTAAGTGATTGGGGAGGCAGAACAAATGAAGTAGTTAGATGAGGTTTTACGGCTCAGTTTCTAATTAATTAGTTTAAGTCGGGCTGGCCACGGCCTTTTTTCTAGTTGTGGCTCACTGGCTTGTTTTCCCTACTCCATTGCTTATGCTGAGCACCAAGCACAATGGCAGTAGGTTCCTTTTTTTATAGTCTTCGGTATGACCCGGCCAGGAGTCGAACCTCAGAACAGATGAAGTACGTCGTAATGCACCTCAGTGTAAATCTGTGTAAGTCTGTGAAAACTGTACCTTTTTGTGAGCCCCTGTGATTGTAAACAGCAGTGTGGAATCCTTTTTTGTCACTACATAACGGTGCCGTCCTGGGGGAGGGATGTACCCCTCCCCGTTGAGAAATTTTTGTTAATTTAAGGTTGCCTAGATGCAAAATGGTGCTATTTTTGGTATAATTTTGGAACTGATCATATATGGCGGGAAAGTATCCTTAATTTAGTGAAAGAGGAGAGTGTTGTCAACAACCCTCCTGAAGCTCCCCCCCCCCCCCTTTTGGCTACTTCAAGGTCTTCTATTCCGGGAAAGTTTTTACGTAAAAATACGTGAGTGAAGTCCACAGAAACATTTTTGGACTTTTTCAAAAAATTTTCTTTGCTTCACTGTGCATTATAAAAGGGCATTTAAGGCAGGCAGACACCGGTATAGTGCCTCCCAGAAGCTCTGGCTTAATTAGATAAAATGGGGCACTGATATGGTGATTATTACCTGACATCCAAATGATAGTAAAGAGGATGATGCCAGGCATTTGACCACTATGGTATTTTACTGAGTTTGAACGAAAATCCAGACGAACAGCTTCCAGCAATGGGGAATGGGAGGAAGGGTATAGGTGCAGTGAGGTGATATTAGAACTCCCTGATAGGTAAAGCAAAAGGGGTGAAGGACTAAACAAGCGTGTTTCAGAATGTTTTTCGTCTGAAGTGTATTAACAATCACCATCTATACCAGTAATGGTTGCGCACGAAGCGCTCGGTAATTTTTTTTTTTTTTTTTTTTTGAAACTGTGTAAAGGCCAATAAGTATTTTCAACCTTCCATGCTACAAATTAGACTGAAAGATCCCGTAGGCCCCTACAAAGTTTTGACAACTGTGTAAGGGCAAATACGTACTTTCAACCTTCCCCATCATGCCACAAATTAAACTGAAAGATCAAAGATCCCGTATTGATGCGAAGCCTTAACAGAGGTTGGAACTTCTGTTTTTCGGAAAAGTGTTGTGATCAGAATAGTTGCATGTATTATGGTCATGAGATGAAGTGGAAACCGTGACGAATGCGCGCGAAGCGTGCCGAAGTTTTTCACTAAATAAGATAACGATGACAAAACCTGCATTCATGCTCTGCATCGAGACACTTTCATTTTCCCAACAAACCTATTTGCCAATCAAAAAGCCAGTCTTTTACCTGAAAATTCATAAACAGCTTTCGACTTCTTCTGTTGCTGTGCTTCTGCAGGAGTTGCAACTGGAAATTATTGATAATAAGGACAAAATTGAGGTAAGGTTTGAAGGGCGCGGAGCGCGCGAAAGTTTTCGATAGTTTGCGAAGGATTTGCGATAATTCTGATAGTTTGAGAACCATTTGTGATAGAAAATGGTTGTAGAGCCATCACTCGGGTCGAAAACACACCTCAACCTACCTCCTTCAGAAATCTATAGCTTAAACGCCTTTTGGGATCATTTTCAAAAAAATTTCCGGCGCCACTGCTCACAGCGTCTTTAATTTGTCAAAAGTAGGCGCGTAGCGAAGGGGGCGGCTGCCCCCCTTGAGCATATTTTTGGTATTTTTTAATGTTTATTTTTACAATATTGCTAGTGTTTCCCTATTTATATGAGGTAAATGGGCCTGGGAGGTACCATTCCCAGCGACCTGGGAGGCATTTTGGGTCAAAATTTTCTTGCGCTTCGCGCCAACTCATGGTGGCGCGGAGCGCTGACTGTCTAAAGGCTTCGCCCCTGGTCAAAAGGTCTTAAAATTACATATGATATATATATATATATATATATATATATATATATATATATATATATATATATATATATATATATATATATATATATATATATATATATATATATATGAATCAAGAAAAAGGCTGTTTTGAGGCAAAATTAGTGGAGGAAATGCATGAAAAAGGAAGGGGTAAATTTGATATCAATACACTACTACATAATGAACAACTTTTGTGTATGAAATCTGTTCTCAGTTTTCACAAGTAAATCTTGCCCAAAACGATCCTGCTGTGCACAAGGCATAAGTGTGGTTTCTGTGTGGGTAAAAGTTGACTAAGTTATGACCATTAGTGGGCATTATAATCAACTGTTAAAAAAGATTTAGCTCAGTAAACATTTTCTACATGCACAGCTGGATCATTTCATTGTATGATGCATCAATACTGGGACATTTGATTGATGAATGTCGGCGAGCGGTCGATCAACTATCGATATTGGTTTGGCTATAGTACTTTATTGATGTGGTGTATGAATGCCGAGTGCATGCACCGTTGGACATCACAGGGCATGCAGAAACGTACCCTGAAAATATATGTATATATATATATATATATATATATATATATATATATATATATATATAATATATATATATATATATATATATATATATATATATATATATATATATCATTCATACAGTATGACCCTCGAAGTGTCTAGGACCAAGCCTTGGCCAGGCCGACGTACGTACATTTTTACTGTCGTAATTTATTTGGGGTTGGGGGTTGGGGGTGGGTGCAGGATTTTTTGGGGGGCGGGATGAACAGTTCATGAGCTGTCCAGCTACCTTCCAAAGGCCCAGTAAGGGTAAATAAAACAAACTGACCATTAAGAAACTTCTCTTCTGTATGGAAAGCATAAAAACATTGTCAAATATTGCTCAACTAATGTATGTGTGGGTACTACACTGCATGCACAGCATACTATATGCTTGAGTGCACAATATCCAATTTCTAGATTAATGGAATTTTTCAATTGATATTATGACATGTTGTTAGGCATTAAATGACCTGAAATTTATATCAAAACAGTAAGTAACATCTTTTCTAACATTTCCATGCATCACAAATATCAAAATAAATGAATCCATGATTTGACAGGTTATTTTTGGAGCAACGGTCAAATTTTCACTTGTACCCGATTTTCGTAACCTTTTGACCTTTGGTGACCTCATTAACACACTAATTTGCAAAATGATTGTTTGAATGAATAGAGTATTTAAATACAAACATTTTAAGGGGTATTTTGTTGTTCTGTGACTTACACTTGCAAAGATACATTGATTTATGTTTCCCCTACCCCTAAATTTTGGTTCCAATAGAGCGTCAATGGGCGTGGCTTATGACGTCAGTTTCTCGATTATTGCCGGGTTACCAAAAGTCTACCCAAACTTTTTTGATGTGCCACATGGTGTACTTCAATAATATGAAGAGAAACTTAGGGGACCTCTCATGCACACGGGGACCCCGTCAGCCGAAGGACTAGTGGTGGCACTAGTGACAACACACATAATCTTCTTCGGTGCCCCTCTATGAGGTGTCGGTGCCCCCCTATATCAGAATTCCTGGTTACGGGGCTGTATTTAAGGGAAGCATAGGAGAATCTGCGCTTATTAAAACAAATGTAGATCTAATCTCGGTCGTCAATATGTCGTCGTCCGGGCCGAGGGCACCTAAACATGCAATACATGATAACATGCAATGTGTGGTGTCTATTCGTTTGTCTTACCAGGGAGCTGGTCCTACGAATAACATATTTGAATGAGAATGGAATTTCCGACCTTTACAAAATATGTATAGTTATATGTTAGCTTCACAGCTAGGTACGTTAGTCTTTAATTTTCTTCTCCAGCGACATTGTCTTCTTCAGTTCTTCCTCCAGCTTTTGACGTGTTCTTCAATCAAAACAATAAATTCCATGATCATTTGGCTATCTTCTTTCAATATTAATTACTCCAGTATGGAAATGAAGTTCGATGTTAGAACGTCTGGTGCATTTCTTGTGGGATTAACCCTTTTTATTAACGATCGAAGCATCTTCCGTTAAAATTTTCGGAAAGCGATTAAAGTTGAAGGTGTTTTTGCCAGGTCTGTATCCGAGTCCACCTGACCTGATTCCTGGCCAATTTCGATTCCAGTGCCACCATTCCGGGCCAATTCCGAGTCCAATACCCTCCGATTCCGAGCCAGTTCCGATTCCAGGTTTTCCAATTCCGCGCCAAGTCCGAGTCCGACCATTTGACAGTCTAGCATCTCGTCAAATTGCTTTTTGCACTGTTTGCAATTACTGTACTCTCACTTGACAACGAGCACATTTAGGAGTCAATTTCATGCCCTGGTTCAAGATGTATCCTGATTGGCTGTTGACCATTCATGTGTTGAACTGTGTACCAAAAATAATGTAGCCCTAGGAAACAAATATTCAACTTTCATTTTTGTGGACTCGGCTGGAATCGCGGCTCTGAGTCCGAGTCCAGCCGCAGCCCATTCCGGGCCAATTCCGATCCCAGAATCTCTCATTCCGGGCTAGTTCCGAGTCCGACAAGAAACGGACTCGAGTCCGAGTCCGGACTCGGACGTTATAGCCCTGGTTCTTGCTAAAGGCATATGTTGGGCTCACTTATATCTTCATTTGCGTTCATTTACCCTTAAACTTCACTAGGTCATTTTCGCTCTCTTTCTTTCTATCTCCCCCCTTTTTTGTCTGTGTGTATGTGTGTGTGTGTTTTCGGTGAGTCTACCTTGTACAAACTTTGCACTTATCCTTAATACAGGAAATGAATTTAAACCTAAACCCGGACCTTACACGTTTTCGTGTTAACCTGGGCCATCATCGAACACAAATGGAGTGTCACCGGAACACATGAGTCTGTACTACTCTCTTAATACATCTGAACACACTCACATGCACACACAGGGCCCCCACGCAGAAATTTTGTTTCCCCTTTACATGACTGATTTTTTCATTATTTACATCTGCTCTTTGAAGGACCATCCATTGTCACCATTTCCATAGGAGTACAAAACATATTTTTGTTTAGACCCTTAAGGGGAGCTAAGGCGCCAAACTGCCCTCTGAAGGGATCAAATCGCAACTCCGCGGTGGAGGAACGGTACCGGGGAAGCTCCTGAAGCCGGAGATATTTGCAGAATAGTGAGCGTTAGAGTGAAGTATTTATCTATTTCTTGAAGACATTGGATACACACAAGAACTTGATAATTTTACTTTTCTTATGACAGTGGAATCGAGGGGAACCCCCCCCCCCCCCCTAGAACGGGTACAGTCGGCTCGGAACTTTGATATGAGGGCTCATCAGTTCATAGGTAGAGGAAGCTATTCTCGACTGGGAACTAAATGTTGTTTCACACCTCCGTCCTGTGTCCCCCTCCCCCTTTGGAAAATTTTTGAATATTTGGGGGTCCTCAGATGCAATTTGGTACAAAAACAGTGATAGTTAAAGTTACCAGTTTAAGAAATTTCCTCCGCGTCACAATATTGACTGACAAATTTAGTCTCTAATATTTTTGGCGGGTGGGAGTGTTTATCCTGTTGTTACCAGCTGCACATGATACTTGATTTCTGCTATGCTGCCCTCTTTCCCATTTGAACAGATCAACTTTTGAGGGAGACATTTTAAGGCAAGGGTGAGGTGCTTCTTCTCGGGGGCGAAAATATTTCCGGGGGGCTTCGCCCCTGCGACCTGGCTACGGGCCTGCTATGTCTCCTATAAAAGTACGGCAACTTCCCAACCCCTTCGATCCCCCTTATAAAAAGCAAAACAGCCTGAAAGTGTTCCCATAAACATTAGCAGCATTACGTAAGAACAGTATTTAAAAGTTGAAAAGATGATGCCGACATTCTTTAGTTCACCGAGGTCCGAGGGCCCGAGGCCGAGGTAAAAACCGTCCTGGTCTCGAAATCTCCATCCCTGTAATTAATTATAACTGGCTTTCAAGAGTAGGTTTATTACAACAGCCATTTCCAGGGAGGCATTTTGGGCCAAAATTTTCTTGCTCTTTGCGCCAACCCATGGGGCAAAGCACTGAGAGTCTGTCTATGGGCTTCGCCCCCCCCCCTTGACAAAATCCTGGCTACGCCCCTGGGCGGCTATCCCGGGCCGGGCAGTGGGATGTCCGGCTCCATATGTAAAATCACCCATTGACTTTGATTTTTCACACAGTAAATTATACAAAAATGGGGTCACCCCCCACCCCGCCCCACCCCGCCCCACCCCGCCCCACCCCGCCCCACCCCCATATTGAGAATAAAGCGCCGTCGCCGGTCGAGTTATTCTCATATCGTTTTAAATATTGTTTTTTTTTTTTTTTTTTTTTTTTTGCGGGCTCAGTTTTTTGACATTGCTAACCTTATAGGCTACTTGCTGCCACCACTTTGGTCTCGAATCGTTGTTTTTCCAAAGAGTATTTTCATATTTTGTATCTTCTATTTTTATTTACAATTTAAAAACATTTGTTGGAGGATTTAGGACCAAGTAATATTTTCGCCGGATATCGTCGGCAAACACGAAGTCAGTAATGATAGGACAAAAGGATTGAAATAAAAGTAGTGGAGTAGTGGGCGAGGAGACCATTGGTACACCAGGACTCGGTCCTTACACTTCTAAAAAAATAAAAGTATGATATATTAATATTTAAAAGTCCAAACATATGTGTAGGCATGTGGGGAGGTGAGTAATGAGACCTGTTGCTTGGAATTCTTCCCATTGCACTTTGTTCGGAGTGTTACCAAGAATTCTTGGTATGTGAGGAATTTGACGACTCAACCGTACGTCACTGAGTTGTTTGATTCAACTTGCTAAAGTGACCCGAATCTCTTGAGAAATCCAGCACTTCGTAATTCATGAAGGGAGAAGCGGCTTTGAAGTACGACGACTTTTTCTTATGTTATTTGAATCGCCCCAAACACCTTGATAGTCCTTCAGAAGTATTTTGCAGAAAATCGTTAACGAGAATGTCGAAATTACCTCAGCATTAGATGAACAAAAACTTCCTGTTTCAGAACTGGTTACCAACCAACCAGCGGAAACATTTGCTGAACGCGAGAAATATGCAGCCGAAGACCTGTTTTCCGACCACAAAATTTTGCTACATAGCGAGCGTAACTTTTTGCAGTTAGCTTCAAAGCATCGTGTAAATTACGCTATACATAAAATGTGCCAATACCAAGCAGACTACCACTGGGTTACGTTTGAGCATTCCATTCAAATTTAGGACTACTCATGCGCACCACAGAATCTGTCAACTGTCGTGTAAAGTGTACAAAACATACCATATGCATATCGTTATACTTAGCTTTGCCTGTAAAAGGAATAAACCTGTGTGCTAAGAACTAGCCAGCACTCGCCAATTTGGACTTTTCCTTCTGAAGGCCGTCGGAATTTAGAGGAAATAAACACTTGTTCTCTGTCTTGATTTATCACAATGGACCCCCGTGATCGGGAAGAGGAAAGAATTCGTCTTAAAAGAGCAATCGAGGACTGGAACGCGAGTCGTTATGATCTTTTCGAAATAACACCTCCAGATCAGGTTTGTATTTAAATGTTATGTATAGCCTAGACTTAACTGAGTAACACCATTACCAACCACAATACGCACATCCACCTGTAGTCGAGAATTGTTAAACACTGAAAAGTTGCAAGTCTTCTTCTTCTTCTTCTCGTGTACTGGCAGGGCTCTAAAAAAAGGTAGAGCATATGAGCCAGAGGTGTGCGGGGAGGGGATATGACTTAATCAAAATGTAAATTATGCTTGAACGAATTTATACTACTTGCATTGACAGTCCCTTCAGGTAACATATTCCACTCCTTTATAGTTCTTGGGAAAAAGGAGTATTTGTAAGCATTAATACGACACGCAGGTTGTTGGAAGTTTTGCGTGTTCATTCTCCGAAGGCCCTGCAGTGTCACTGGTTTTAGGAAGTTTTCTTTAGGTATGTCAATAAGGTTCTGATTAATTTTATACAATAGGGTTAATCTGGAGGCAGACCTCCTGTTCTGCAAGGACGTCCAGTGGAGATCATGGAGGAGCTTGGTGACCGTTCCTTCCGTTTTACTATAGTTATGTGTGACGAACCTTGCAGCATTACCCTTGCAGTGGGACCATATGTCTACCGTTGGTAACACTTAAATTTCATTATCTCGATTAGAAATAAGAACGTTACACACACGAGAAAAAAGAGTTTTTGAGAGGATGAGGATTGCATGTCCGTTTGTTACCAAGCAGTTTGGTCCAGTTGAATGTTATTGACTTACTGTTATGATTCACAAATAGGCCCTATGATTAATGATTTTAAATTTGATAGGAGTCCACTGTTATGTTACAGGTCAGGGCCTGAACAGTGTTAAGTTGATCACAAATGCACATGTTAGTAAATTATAAGTAAAGTGTTAGACAGTCAGTCTGCTCTACCTAGCCTAGTCAGATTGTGAAATCACATCAAACTTTGAAGATCTTCAGCATAGACTCCTGCCATCAATTAGTACAGTAGCCTAAGTTAGTTGTTTTATATTTTTTCTGGGCATCACCAAGTGTGACACTTTCTTACAAATGTGCATGCTCCTGGAAATAATATGTAGCGTAACATTGCCATCTAGCCTACATTGTGAATGCCAGGCTATCTCAAAAATTGGCAAGAGAATGAAATTACCACACATTGAGGCAAAAACTGAACAAAAAGGAAGTAGGCCACCAGCTGTACCTGCATATAGGCCTAACTTAGATTCATTTTTGCATAGGTCTTTTTGCTATGTATACAAAGGATTTTCATTACTTTGGGGGCTGGTCTGTGTTCAGTAGAGGTCTGTTTATTTTGTGATATCATGGCCACTATAAGGCCGGCTGACTACAGTTAGTAGTATAATTTCTCGGGATGTTGAAGTTTGTAGACTTTTGCATTAAATACATAGTGCAGTTTATGAGTATCCTTCTCAAAATATTATTTGTTATATTAAATAAAGATCTGTATTTTAAAATTAGTCTCAGAAGAGTATAAATTTTTGAGCAACATCTACAGAACCATAAAATGTGAAAAGTGTGCATCACACCTAGACTTTCAGTGGAATAGCCAAACCAACCTCAAAGTGGCCATGATCCCATTTGATGTATATTTAACATTTGAAGCATCCTGGCCAAAGCTGTCATGAGGTGAGAAAGCTGTATTTTGAGTTAGTTTGTGTGGATGATAAAGTAAATTTAGAAAATTGCTAGACCCATAGAGACAATACAATTTTGCTAAATAAAATAATGACTCTAAAATTTTTCAATGCACTTGTCAATTGAATGATGCACCCCACAACCCCTAGCATAGTCAGGAACATGGACCAATGACATTGTGATGCATGTCTGTCATTTTACTGACTTACCATCCCCCAGAGTGACTGAGAGGTGAGTCACATTTTCCTCAATTTTCAGTCACTGTAGTGACCAAGGGCTGGATCATTGTGGATCAATTCTTGCATCTAGTGATCCTGATTGTGATTGTCCCCACATTTTCAGTCAGTTAGGTGAACCATATGTCCATCAAAATTACATATTTTACATCAATTTTGCGACTGAGGGGTGTGTCATATTACACTAACATGTTTGTGTCAGAAGTGACCGAGGGGTACATGTAGGCCATTGTAGCTACACATTTTGTCAGCATTGTGGACATTGACTGACTACTAAGCCCAAGGGGCCCGGGGGTGCTTCATTCAGTTGATAAGTGCATAAGAGTGAAGTTGTCCAGGATATGTATAAATAATAAAAATAATATAAAAAAAAGTAGCCTATGAATCACCTCTGAAGTCCTCAACTTTATGCTTTGGGCTCATACAAACCAAACTGGTAAGATCTAACAGGTTAGATCCAGTTTGAAATTTACCCTGAATCTTG